>CAUYSK010098833.1:0-22475 GCA_963575035.1 Avahi laniger
CCAATTAATTTCTTTTTATTTTTAGTAGAGACGGGGTCTCGCTCTTGCTCAGGCTGGTTTCGAACTCCTGAGCTCAAACAATCCACCCGCCTCGGCCTCCCAGAGAGCTAGGATTACAGGCGTGAGCCACCGTGCCCGGCCAAAGCACCCGTCTTAATGAGAGACTTAAATCTGAGGCTACATTTCCTTTTCAACATTTTATTTTTAAGATTTCAAACATACATCTGAGGTGAAAAAATTTAGAGGGAACACTCAGATACATACCACCTAGTTTCTATAATTAACATTTTAATATTATCTATCCCTTTAATGAGCTTTAAGAATGATAATGAAGTGTTAACTAGAATCTATGTTAGGCAATAACTGGCTTTATGTTGAAATGTTAAAGTAGATTATTCTTTCATTTTGAATAAGTAGGATGAGGTACATACTGAAGGATAGATGAGGTAGTTTGCAGGTGAAATATGTGAGGCTGTGTAATCTTCAGGCATTCTGCCTCAATTTCTGATGAATTTTCTTCCCAGGATGCCTGATAATGAAGAATGGATTTCTCAGAACCCCAGTAACTGATAGGAACTGGTAAAGGCTCCTTAGAGCAGTGCCATCCAATAGAAATATAATACTATATTAAATTTTCTAGCGGCCATAATAAAGAAAAGTGGAATTGATTTTAATAACATATTTTATTTAACCCAGTATATCAAAAATATTATTTCACTGCTGAGTATGGTGCCGTGCTCCTGCCGTCCCTAGGATTTTGAGACTGCAAGTGATCTGTGATTGTACCACTGCACTCCAGCATGGGCAACAGGGCAAGACCTTATCTCTAAAAATATATATATCTTCAGGTCAATAACAAAACTTATTAATGAGATTTTTTTTTGTACTAAGACTTCAAAATCAAAATCTGGGATATATTTTACACTTATGGCACATTTCAGTTCAGACTAGTCACATTTCATGTGCTTAATAGCCACATGTGGCTAGTGGTTACCATATTGGACAGTGGCACTCTGTGGTGTAGAACCTAAGTATACTAAAAGATCTAATGTTTTGCCAATGTCTTGGATAAAGGGTATGCGTCCGGAGCCTTCAGAATATAATAAAGGTTATTTCATTACGTGAATCAAGGTTTCTCATCTGGAGCACTATTGGCATTTTAGATAGGATGATTCAGGCATTGCAGGATGCTTATCAGCATCTCTAACACCCAAAGTGCTAAATGTGGGTAGCACAACAATCAGACAATACCCTCCATATTTCTAAAGAGGAGTGGTATCAGCTTCCACTAGAGATGAGAACCATTGCGTTTGAGACACCTAGAGCACTATGAGATAGGAATTAAAGTAACACCTAAAAATTTTGAGGATGTTTATTGGGCCCGTTAAATCACCACTAGAAATACTGGGGTGTTTGAAAGGTACTCGAAACTCTCTGTCATTGAGCTACCAGTACCTTACCATAGATAAAAGGGGGAAAGATAAGGTTTGGGGTAGACAAATTAAACGTTTTTCCTTACTCTGTCCGAAATGTCTAGGATTTCATAAAAGACTGGAACAACACCCTACCCCCGCCCCCAACCTCAGCATTTTCTCTATAACTCGGTACCTCCCATGGGCTGGGCATTGCTCAGATTCTACCTTTTCTGCTCTCTTTCTCTCTTTTTTATTTTATTTTTCTTTCTTTAATTCTCAGAAAAGCATTTAAAAGTATTTTCAGTTTATTGATGAGGAAATTAGTGAAGTAATTTGCTAAAGATCATGTAACTTGTAGCTGCTGGAACAAGGATTCAATATCAGATTTCTTCGGCCCTAAAACCCAGGCTCTTTTTATTCTTTTAATTTTTTAATTTTAATTTTAATTTGTTTAAGACAGCATCTAGCTCTGTTGCCCGGGCTAAGCACAGTGGTATCATCACAAAGCTCCCTGCAGTCTCAAACTCTTGGGCTCAAGCAATCCTCCAACCTCAGGTTCCGAAGTAGCTGGGACTACAGGTGTGCTACCACACCTGGCTGATTTTTTAATTTTTTTGTAGAGATGGGGGTCTCGATATTGCCCAGGCTGGTCTTGAATTCCTGACCTCAAGCAATCCTCCCACCTTAGCCTCACAAAGTGCTAGGATAACAGATGTGAACCACCACTTCTGGCCCTAAGCTCTTTTAAAAGTATACTATGCCTTCTTTTGGGTGAAAATTGTTTGAAGTGGAATCAGGGGTACCAGAATGGTAGGAAAGGGATAATCCCATTATGGGACTGGCTTTCCTTGCTATCAACAAATACTCTCCCCAACCTCTAAGTTTGGTTGGCTTGTTTTATAGTGTAGGCATGCCTATTGGTTTTGATGCCTTAATTTCCTCTGGGATAGGAAACTATATGATCTGTGGGTTTTGGGGACAGTTACTGTGTGAGGAATTTTTTTTCTGCTAAGAGAAGGGATATAAAGGAGAGACTTTTCTAGTGTTAGCTCAAATGATTTAAAAATAAATTTTGTCTCATTCTTATGCTCCTTTTACAGAAGGTTGTTTAGGTCAACAGTAAATATTCCATCATTTTGCTTCTTATTTGAATCAGGTTATTATGGCATGTGTTCACATCGTTCTTATCTAAAGATACTTTATTTAAAAACCAGTACAACATCTAGGATGAATAGTGCATAAATTTAAAATTTTTTTCCCAAGTTGACTGACAGATTGTAGAAGCTGCTTTTATGACATATTAAGAGATGTATCTTAATGTAAACTAATCCTCACTGTATAACCAGAAGAACCTCTGCCACTGGCTAAGGGGTAAAGAGGACCCCTACTCTAGTTTTGCCCATGTAGGTACATTTCTTGCTTTGATTCCATAAGCTTATGATATAATTGGTGGCTTTCGTTTTCTAAAACCCATGCCAGGAATACAGAGAACAACTTTGAGAATATCGACTATTCGTTTTTTTCAAAATAAATACCAAAGTTTAATGAGACACAATTAATTTAGGGTTTTGTTTATTAATATAAAAATGTATTTTGACTGCCTAGTAACAGTAGACTTGTGTCCAGAGTACTCGAATTAATGCACTCTAAATCCCACTTCTTCATCGTCTTCTTCCGTTTGCCTTTATTATTTATTGTTATTATTATTAATTTAAGACCACACTGCCTTATTTATTTATTTTTTTTCATGAGGAGCTGAAGGAGCATACTGCCTTTTTTCTAAATAACTATTTCTTATTCTCTAATATTTGTTGACATTTTTTTCCAAAATATGAGTAACATATTTAAGGTAATGTAAAATGGGGATGCAGGATTTAGTAGGTTTTCCTCTCTTGAGGAGCTGCGCAGATAATTATATGTACGAAGTCACATATAATTCACATATAAGTCACATTTTGCCACTTATAAAGCAGAATTCAAATTTGGGTTTTTAAACAGCTTTATTGAGGCATAATTTACATACCATAAAATTTATCCATTGAAATTGTGCAACCGTTACCACACTCCTGTTTTAGAACATTTCTCTAACCCTTCAAAATTTTCTTGAGCCCATTTGTAAGTCAGTTCCATCTCCCACCCTCAGCCTCAGGCAATCACTAATCTGTTCTCTGTTTTTCTAAATTTGTCTTTCATAAGCATTTCATATAAATGGAATCAAACAGTGTATAGTCTCTTGTGTCTGGTTTCTTTCACTTAGTGTAATATTTTTGAGGCTCTTCCAAGTTGTAGCATGTAGTATTAGTTTTTTGTTGAATAGTATTCTATTGTATGGATATACCATATTTTGTCTATCCATTGATCACTTGATGGACATTTGAATTTGTTTTCTGTTTTTGGCTGTTAAAAGGCTGCTGTAAACAAATTGTGACCTGTGCCAAGACTGTGACCGTGATAAAGAAAACATAGAAGAAGAAATTGAAAAAAAAAAAATTGTAGCCTGGCTGAGTCAGGAGGATCACTTGAGGCCAGGAGTTTGAGACCCACCTGGGTAACATAGTGAGACATTGTCTCTACAAAAAGTTTAAAAATTAGGCAGGCTTCGTGGCACATATCTGTAGTCCTAGCTCCTCAGGAGGCTGAGGCAGGAGGATTGCTTGAACCCAGAAGTTCAAGACCACAGTGAACTATATGATAGTGCCACTGCACTCTGGCCCAGGTGGCAGAGTGAGACTGTCAAAAAAAGAAAAAATTGTATACAAGTCTTTGTGTGGACATATTTTTTTATTTGTCTTGGGTAGAAATCTAGGATCAAATTTGTTATCTCCTTTAAGTATCAGGTTTCTGTCCTTTTTTTTTTTTTTTTGCCTAAAGGTCCTCTTTAAAATAAGCCATTTGATTTTTTTTTTTTTAGTCATTCTTTTTCTTTTTCCTTCATTCTTCTTGCCCAGGGAGCACAATACTTGGGAACCTGAGAAAAACTTGGATTGCCCTGAGCTAATTTCTGAGTTTATGAAAAAGTATAAGAAGATGAAGGAGGGTGAAAATAACAAGCCAAGGGAGAAGTCAGAAAGTAACAAGAGGAAATCCAATTTTTCAAACAGTGCTGATGATATCAAATCCAAAAAAAAGAGAGAGGTAAGCTTTCTTTCCCCTTTTCCCACAAACCATTCTTTTGCTGCCTGCCTCCCTAACTCTCCACCTGGCCCCCAAAAGGAGTTAATTTGGTTATTTTGTTCTGAGTATGGACCTACAAGGTAAATTGTTGAACAAAAGAGCTTCAGGGGAGGTATGTTGATTACCTACAGTGCCCCCTCCTGGCTGAGTGAGAAATGCAATTTGTGGTTACTGAATCATTTTTAAAGTGACAAAATTCAATGTTTGTAAAACATTAAAGCACTCTTTGCTTTCTCCATAAATAGAAGGCTTAGTTATCTTAGAGAGGGGGGAGAATCTTTGGTGAATTTCTTAAGATGGAAACGGGCTTTGAAATGTTTACCACTTCCTTTTCTCTTTTGTTCCAATGATAGCGCTTATTTCTAACCCTTTATATTCCCTTTTATCCTTTTTTTTAATTGAGGTGAAATCCACGTAACATACAATTAATAATTTTAAACTGTACAGTTCAATGGCATTTATATCCTCTTGATCCTATTATTTCTACCTATTCCTAATAAGAAAATAATTTTCATCTTCTTTTAACTCTTTTTATTGTTCAGCTTGAGAAGTATATTTATGAAATTTTGGTTTCATTCAGTTGCTTTAATCCTTCTGATCTTTCGCTCTCAAGTAACTAGCTTAAGCACTGTTATTGCCTCTCTCTTTTTTCATCTGTATCTTTTCCATCTGTGAGTTCGTGCAAACACACACACTCCACCCCCCACCTCCCCAGCCTCCTCTCTTTTCATTTATTTCAAGGTTATGAAGCCTTTTGTAGTGAAGGATGTATAATACACTTAAAGGTAAATAAAATAAAAGCCTAAGTCCACTTTTGGATCTTCTAGCATCCCTATTTATCTTCATTCTACTTGGATATCCATCTTTCTGGAGCATTAGTTCTCAACCCTAGCTACACATTAAAATCACCTGGGAGGGGCTTTAAAAAACCCTCCAGAGTCCAAGATACACCACACACCAGTTAAATTAGAATTTCTGTGGGTTGGACCCAGGCACCAGTGTTTTATAAACTTTTACACGAGTGATTTCTGGTCTCCATAGGAGAGAAAATGAGAGGCCAGCTTTCCAAAAAGAATTGAAATGAGAGTGAAAGATTGGAGGTTGCAAGTAAAAGTGGACTCCTGTTTGTGTCTGTCTCCTTATTTGTTTCCCTGATGCTATTTTGTACAACCTTATTTTTTAAACTGCCCTATTCTGGTGAGGTTTGTATATCATTATGATCTACTGTACTGACAAAGGATTTGAGAATGCTTTCTCTTCTCTAAGGAGCTGGGACTTGATTTTTTTTTTTTTTTCGTTTTATTAGTCTTTTATATTCTAGTTTTTGTCATTTGATTAATTTTCTAGCTAAAGTGAAGAGAGTAAAAACAGCATAAGACCATCTGACCAGCCATTTGTGAAAGTGTGTATTTCCACAACCAAGGGTTTCTGTCCTTTTAAAAAGGAGCAATCTGAATCATCTGGCTTAGAGCCACTGGCCAGTGCAGAGAGTTTTGTTCCTAGGCCAGGTTCTGAAGCTGCCGACCTTGAAAACAACCCCCACACATCCCTTACATCATTATGTTCATCTGGGGCCCCTGATAGCATTCTCAGCAGTACTGGCTGCTGTCAGGTAGGCAGCTGGGAAGATAGGTGATTGTATGTTTTAAAGGTACAGAGGGGGATTGCGTTTCTTTCTTTAGACCACTGCAGAAGAAATTTGTTAGTCGGTATTATGCCTGATTTAAGATTACTGCCTGTGTGATGATTTTAGCATTTTCTTTGCCTCGGCTCCTTTTCAGCAGCTTGAACATTTTTCTTCATCATCCCCCGCCCCCGCCTTCTATGGCAAACTGTTTTCAGCCGCCAGCTATGATTTACAACTCAGTCCATGCGCCAGCATTCCAGCTGTGAGCAGCTGTGTGCACATCTGGGAACCTCTTCCCCTTAAGCACCCCCAAAAGAGGCTATGTTTTTAAAAGTCAGTATCTCCCTTGATCCATGTATGGAATTTCCTTCCTATTGTGGGTTCTGGTATTTTGGGGGACCACCTGGACCCTGAATTCTTTGTATCTCTCAGAGGAAAGCATGGTGAACATCAGCTCAAAGAGATTTTATATGAAAATCAGATTCAGAGATTTAGTTCATTTTGGCAGTCTCTCTAGATCTTTTTTTTGTGTTACTACTAGACAAGCTTGCATTATCTTCCATAATAAAGCTTTAAAAATTATCTGGTTTGTATAAAATTTTAATTTTTTTTTTTTTGCTCTCACTAGTGTTATTACACTAGATCAGACCCTCTGCCCCTTGTCTAGATTGCATGATTGCATTTAGAACCAATTTCAATATTCCCCTCATGAATTATCAGTATTGTTTTCTTTTCTTCTTCTTTTTTTAATCATGGACCAGTTCTGCCTTCTAATGTTAACAGCTCATCCACAGTAGGAGGAGGTAGACACAGACCAGAGCCTGCTCTCTAGACAGATACATGGGTATTGGTGGTGTTTGTGATCTCTGAAATTTTCTGTTTAATAGTATTCGCCTTGTATCATGTTTCTCACCTCTGTGCTTTCATAAATGTAGGTGACTATGTGAAAAGTATTAAAATAATTGGTTAGTATTAAGGTAAACCAAAAGTAAAAAGACAATTAAGATTGAGAGAGGTGTTATATGTGAAGTTTATAAAATGAAGAAGTGTTTAGTTAGGGTAAATATAGATCCGTTTGTCATTTCAGAAGCCGCAACTTAAGAGTCATCATTTACAGTGCTGAGATTCAAGATGAGTGGAATTAGAGGAATTCCTACCTGTATGAGGGCTCCAAAATAGTTTATAGGATATTAAAGAGTTTTAGGGTTCACTCTTCATCTTTTGAAGGAATTTCAGGAAAGACAACTGCATCTTCTTGCAAAAATAACTCTTGGCATCACTGTCACTGGCTGACATAGTATTATATTTTATTAAGTTCTAAGAATTTTTCTGAATTGGTGACAGAAACATATCAGGTGATACTAACTTAGATTGTGCTTTTTGGGCCGAGAAACAGGGAGATTTTTTTACTCTTTCTCCAAGCTGTAACCTTTCTTCATCTTCTATTTATAGCAGAGCAATGATATCGCTCGAGGCTTTGAGAGAGGACTGGAACCAGAAAAGATCATTGGGGCGACAGATTCCTGTGGCGATTTAATGTTCCTAATGAAATGGTGAGAGAGATTGCGCCTCACTTTACAATTGTGTTTCTTAGTCAGTGACTTGAATTTGTGTGGAAGATAGGGAGCAAGACTGAGTATTCCCAAACTAAGAATTTTGAGTGTCAGAGATCCTTAACTGATACCAGCTGTTGATATTAAATGAGAATTATGGTTCATAATGGATTTAAGACATTCTCAAGCTTTGGTATTAAGCCAAATTTTATTATTATAGCCCACATATCAGCAAAAGGTAAATTAGAGGTAGAATACATGTAAACATGACCTAACCATTTGTTTACACAGTTCTGAATCATCTGCTGTAAGACTGTGAGCCTGTAACTGTGGGATAGGAATTGAATGAGGCTTTCTGCCATCACTGAGGTCCAAGACCACTGGATAATGTCTAAAAGAGAAAAATAGTCTTAGCCAAAGGCATTAAGGCTAATACTGGCCAAAGCACAAGCTGCTTTATACCGTAGAGACAATGGCTCTTAGACGAAAGTGAAGTACTTCCCTTTAATTTGGTTTCTTAATGACAGAGTGACTTATGGTACGGCCCCACTGCCTCTCCATTTCCAATTGTTCTGTGCTTATAATGCATAGAGGGTTTGTGCTGCAGTGCCACTAAGGAAGCTCATTGCCCTAGAAGTTGTACAAATGGTTAAATTTTTTACCTGGTCAGAATGCTGCTGCTACATTACCCAGAAGCCTATATTTGAAGAATCACTATACTCTGTCAGGAATAAGGAGCTGTATTTACTGGTTTTTCCTTCTCAGCGATATGTTTTACTTATGATTTACATTCACATATTAACTAGCTTTTTCTATCATAGTCCAAATTTGAGTATCTGCTCTAAACTGTGTATTTTCCCTCTCTTCTTCTTACCCATAATACTTACTTAATTAAACTACTCAACTTTCTAGTAAAAGTGGTAGTTATCTTTGTCTACCTCTCAAGAGATTTTTTTTTTTTTTTTGAGATAGGGTCTTACTGTGTTGCCGAGGCTGGAGTGCAGTGGTATGATTATAGCTCACTGCAGCCTTGAACTCCTGGGTTCATATGATCCTCCCACCTCAGCCTCCTGAGTAGCTAGGACTACCAGCGTGTACCGTCATGCCCAGCTAATTTTTAAAAATTTTTTTTGTAGAGTGAGGGTCTTGATAAGTTGCCCAGGCTGGTCTCGAACTCCTGGCCTCAAGCAGTCCTCCCACCTTGGCCTCCCAAAGTGCTGGGATTACAGATGTGAGCCACTGCACCTGGCCACAAGAAAATTTTAATTAAACATTTTTTTGTCTTGATTTGAAATCATGGTTAAGGAACTATGTTGCTAGATTTTTGTTGTTGTTGTTGTTGTTGTTGGTAGTGGAGGCCGTATAACTTGGGTAATTGAAATTTGCAGCTAAATTTTTTTTCTTATTGTTCCACTCTACAATTGTGACCAAAGGGGTAATGAGTATTTAAAAGGCCACAAGGTGAGGAGGATTAGGACCCTTTTACTTAGATGATCCAGAAACTGGATTGATCAACTTTACATAATCAATAAAGCTGAGTATAGGTTTGATTGGGTTCACTCATATGCTTATACACACAATTAAAAATTGTGGAAGCAGAATTAATATAATTTATTACTCAGCCTTTTTGACTGAGCCTACCCCCATGTTTTACATTTAAATTCTAGCTGCAGACATCTGTTTCTGTCCGATATAGTAGTTAAATGATATTCACTCAAAATTTATTTACGTGAATTTCTCCTTGAAAATAATGAATGGTTAGGGTTCTTTTCACCTTGAAATCAAGGTTAGGAGGAAATTAAGTGAATTAAATCCATATAATGACATAAACCTATGTTTGAATGTATTCTTTCCCTCTTCTTTTCCTTTTAAGTCTCGTATTTTTTTCTTCCAGGAAAGACACAGATGAAGCAGATCTGGTTCTTGCAAAAGAAGCTAATGTGAAATGTCCACAAATTGTGATAGCATTTTATGAAGAGAGACTGACGTGGCATGCATACCCTGAGGATGCGGAAAACAAAGAGAAAGAAACAGCAAAGAGCTAAAGGAGGGGGTGGTCTCTGTCATTTCTCTTTGTACATAATACATTCACCCCCCTGCCTCCTCTCCCTTCTACCCACCCCCTTCTATCCTAAACACATCCATAAAAAATGTGCTTATCACTGTGCTCCACAGGAGAAATGTTGGTATTGGTTCTCTTGTAACATAACTGATGGTCTGATTCATGATAAGTGTCTCTCTGTGAAGACCAGGCATTTACATACTGTGTGTAATTCCCACAATTTTTTTCCTTTGCCCTGATCTCTTCCTTCTGCTCCCCTGTGACCTCAAGATGAGTTTTAACTTTTTAATCACCTTAGAGTCTTGATCTTTTCAGGGTTGGTTGCTTTTTAGATTTGAGGATTTTGTTACAACGATGATGAATTTTGGTTTCTCGCTTTGGTTCTTATAACGTGTTGATGACCAGCTGGCCTTTGTGTTGACATGTTGGGATGGAAAGGATGTTGCCCATATTTTAAAAAGCCAGTAGCAATTGCCTACCTGTTGGGGCTTTCCCAACCTCATTCAGCTCTACCCAGGAGTATACAGGGTTTCCCGTGTGGTCTTCTGGGCCACCCTCTTTGTTCATCCTCACTAATCCTCCCAGAATAATTCCGTCCTTTGGAGGACTTGAAATTTTACACTGAAGTTTATCAAGGCACTCCTTTTAGCCCCAGGACTTTTGGCCTTCTTCTTAGCAGTCCCTGACTCTGCTTCTGCAAGGTGGTGTCAGTTTGTCATAAATGACAAGATTATTAACTGTGGAGAATTTTAGCTGTAGTACATGAGGATGATGGGGTAGGGGTAGGATACAATTGTCTTTATTGTCATATGTGGTATGTATGTATTATTTCCTTCCATCTCATATTTAGATTATGTATTTATGTAGGTATGAGTGATTGCCTGGTGCTTGCTTGTGCCAAGGTGCTAGGCACCCTCCAACCCTGCCAACCTTTGTGGCCTCCCAAAGCATTCCTGTTACCAAAGAGGCTTCAGACCTGACCCTCACTTCTCAGTGGACCCGAGTTTCCCTTCCATGCCATTATTTTCAGTGGGGAATTTTTGGAGGGGAGCCATTGGCCACAGTATCAATTTTAAATATTCCTAGCAGTTACAGTCATAAGTCTCCTGCTTTCTTGACTCCTGGATTTACCACCAAGAGTCCCAAAATTATTAATGCTCTTTCCTTTTACCACCCTCAAACTTTTAGTTGTATCTTATTTTTAAAAATGCATTTTCATGAAAGAATATCACTTCAAAAAGTGACAGGCCCTGGCATTAGCATGTCGATACCTTCTCTTCCTACTCAGAAAAATATTTCCCTTTTGGTTTCCTCTTGCTTTCTTGTCATATTGAGAGATTTTTCTGACCATATCCTTCTGCCTTTGTCCTTCAAGAAATACCCTATTTCTTTTTATCCTTTTCTTCTTGTAGTTGAGGGGGGCTAGAGAATCAGGACTAAAAGTAAGGAAATAGCAGAGTTTTGAGCATCCTTGTCCCAGCCCCAAAGCTGAGGAAATAAGAATAAATGCTTGAAACAGCCTTAATTCTAGAGTTCACCAGCCACTGAGGCTGCTTTTGTTGTTGCTTTTGATTTTTAAAACATATAGCTGTCTGGCCAGGAGCATTCAACCGTTTCTAGATTATTCAGAGTAATGAGGGGAATGGATGGACTGCTCCAGTCCAGAGATGAGCCAAATAATATGCAAATCATACATCCATTCATAGCATTTGTTAACATTGCTTCTCTGCTCAGCTGCTGATTGAATTCTGTGTGCTTGTATAAATTATGTCAAAAATTATACTGCAGTTGAGAAGACAGCTGTTGCTGCAATGACATGACAGACTGGAACAGTGAAGCTTTTGGTTTAAGTCAGCCAAGAAAATCCTTCTGAATGGTAACACGATTGGGGGAGAACTCATAACCCATACCTCAAGTAGGTGGGAGTTTTATCTCTAGATTCCTTTGCTCTCTGAAGGAATTAAAGGCCTAGATCAGGTGCTAGATAATTGACAGTTGTTTGTACTTAATCTGATGGGCATCTAAAAGAAAGAGAGGATGGTCAGGAAAAAGATTTGTCATACAGGTAGCCAAGGATATCAATTAGGGTAGACAAGAACAGGACAAAAATAGGCCAGAGCTCCTGAGGAGGTAATCTGGGTCCCTTGATTTGCAGCTGGAGAAAATGACAGCCTATCAAGTAGCCAGTGTTTGCCTCCTAGTAGCAGTGGGTATGCTATTGCTACTGATCATATTTTTAAAACCAAACATCTAGCATGGGGACAAAGAACATGACAATATTTGGTACTGGGATTGGTCTTGAGAAACCTGAGACACATGGTTGCTGTGGTTAGAGGTAATATTTAAGTCATTTATTGAAATCTGATTTTCTTTTACCAAAATAGCCCTAGTATCATCTCCCACTTAGTACTCCTTTAATACTCCTCATTCCATTTTTTTCTGTCCTCAGTTTATTGAATCATGGTCTTATACTGAATATTGCCAAAGCAACTTTTGTTCTCTCCCTGCCTACCCACAGCTGGTTCTATAGGAATTTAGGGAGCCAAAGGCCAATACTGACTTCAGCCCTTAGCACAAAGGAAATCAGATGCCTGCCTCCAGCATTTGTGAGTGCTGAGTAGCTGTCCTTGCCCTTGGAGAATTGCAGCCTCCAACAAAAACCTGTTTTGCGGAGCTTTCTCTCCTCTAAAGAGTTAATAGCCATGGGCTAAGCCCTCTTATGGCTGGGTGTCAGATGCTCAAAGTATATTTTTCCTGTGTGTAGTCCTGTTTCAAAACATATTTCTAATGCTGAATTTCTTCCAGTAATTAGCATTGAATGATCTCCCTTTCTGCAGACTTTAGCACAGCTTTGCCTAGTAGAATCTACCAAGGACAGCTTATCAGCTCTTCTTGATCCCTGGGCTAGGCTGATGGCCCTTAAGATTAACTGTTGGAAAAATCAGCCTGGATGGAAGCGCCCATTTGAAACCTAGAGAGAGCTATATTGTGTTTTTTTTTCTTCAAACAGTCCAGTTTTTGTCTGTTATAGGGAACATTTGGACCTGTGGTGCTTCTAACACTCAAAAATCTAAATGGTCCTTGGCTGTCCCTCAGTCATAGTGCATACTACTTTTTGTTGCTGAAGGGTTGGTCCTGTTCCCATAGCTTGGGCAGTTATTATTTTTAACTCTTCATTCCTGTTCTGTAGCTACCCTGCAGTCCATTTTCCTTATATTTAGGCCAAATAAATCACAGGGCATTGGGAAGGTTATTGGGATTCTCATCTTGAGATTTTTACAGTTCTGTGGTTTAACCCAGCTTGCCTAAGGTATAGTGAGAGGTCAGAGGGATCTGTGTTTGGGCTGGGGAGCAATTGTCTCTACCCTTAGGGTTCAAATTTGAAGGCCTAAAATACTACTTTGCAATGATATGAGAACCCCATTAGATTTGAAACGAGGAAACTCTCACAAGTCAGGTTAAAGGAAAAGCTAATTTTGCATCCATGACCCCATCTTTTTTTTTTTTTTTTTTTTTTTGAGGCAGAGTCTCACTCTCTAGCCTGGGCTAGAGTGCTGTGGCGTCATCCTAGCTCACAGCAACCTCAGACTCCTGGGCTCAAGCGATCCTACTGCCTCCCGAGTAGGTGGGACTACAGGCATGCGCCACCATGCCCGGCTGATTTTTTCTATATATTTTTAGTTGTCCAGATAATTTCTTTCTAATTTTAGTAGAGATGGGGTCTCGCTCTTTCTCAGGCTGGTTTCAAACTCCTGAGCTCAAACAATCCGCCTACCTCGGCCTCCCAGAGAGCTGGGATTACAGGTGTGAGCCACCGCACCCGGCCGACCCCATCTTTTTGATTGAGACTTTCAGAGTAAAAATTATAGCGTTGAGGTATATACTTTTGTCATTAGACCACCAAACATGTCTGTGGCAAGCCAGAGAGAGGAAAGGTCTGGAGCAAATGCATTGCAATTTCATGCTGGCTTCACCCACTGGTCATAAAAGTTATGTTTTCAAAAATGGAGATGTTGCTAGCCTTATGCCCAAAAGCATAAGCTCTAAATTAGGTGCCTCTCCTGCCCAGTTTGCATTAAGCTCTCCAAATTCCAGCTGTATTACTGCAGGTCAACAATGGTTTCATTCAACAGGTATTTTTTGGCCTAGAGACACAAAGGTCAAAAAGAGGCCATCCCTGCCCTCAAAGAACTTTCATGCTTGTGTAGGATGAACTGACCATTCATTAATAGTTTGGTGTAATAAATGCTACACACTGGTACAAATTTCTAGTTTGGAGGCAGAGACAGCTGGCTGGTGTTGGTATAGTTTGTGGCCCTGGAGTAGGAGGGTGACATTATTTTTGGTTCATATGTGGAAAAGACGTTGGGTGAACTGAGCTAATTGCCATAGAATACACAAGGGCTTGTTTTATTCCAGGAAATAAATATAGGTGAGGGTTAGAAATATTACTGAGAGAGAGAACAGGTGAGTTGGGATTGAGAACTTCTCTGATTTTGGTTCCTGGTTTAGATTCTGCCAGAGTATTTAGTGATAGAGTTAATTCTTTGTGGACAGCATCGACTATGTTGCAGATTCAGTTGTATGTTACATTACAGGTTCTGTGACATTTATTCATCATGGACGTTTTGTCAGAATTGGTCACGCCTTTTTCAATTTCTTATCCCTTTTGGAGGAATGAACATGAGGCTGGCTTTATGCCTAACACAGGGACATACTTTCCAATGATGACAGATTTGCTAAAAAGAAGGCTTGGGACACGACACATCTTTTAATAACTGACCGTCTACTCTGGGCAGTGTAGTTCTATTTAACATGGCAAGAGAGTGATTTCTAAGCCAGGATTTGTGTCGATTATATGGAAACCTTTCCCAGAAATACACCTATCTTGCGTATTAAATCTGAGTCTCAGATTTCATCAGTCTAGGGAGGTCTAGAGTGAAGTCTAGCTTGGTTAAGACACAGTCTGACTGTAAGAAAATTCTCAATTCTGACCCATCTGACCATAGAAAAAGATGTTTATTTCTGTCTGGATAATTGAAAGTTGACTAGCTTTGGAAGTCAGAATTCCCAGGAATTAAAGTAACTGTTTGGGAAAGTTGAAGTGTGAAGTTCTTTAGACAATTTCATAAAAAACATTCTAGTTTCTTTTTGCTTGTGCTGAATTTCTTGAATTTTAATCTACCTCATCGTATCTTTTTAGAGTTACTTCAACTTGTTGCCACTTTAACATCATGCTTGACTTTGGTTGTTTTCTAAGGTGGAAGTTTTCTTATTCATTGATAGCTTGTTCTCTTGTTTTTCATTCTGATTCTCATTTCACTTGTCATCATCTCATATTGCTCCTCTGTCAGAGAAATGTTTTAAAATAGTTTAAAGTCTTATTTTATGGGAAGAAAGTGATCCTCCAATGCTGTTTTTCTCGGAGACCAGTAAGAGAAGGAGTTAAAACAAGGTAGTGGGGGAGGAGATGAATCCTGCACTGGAGGCAAAAGCTGACAAGGAAAGAGCCATTAATTAACACAATTTCAAAGTCAACCGATTGTGATCATTAATGTCACAATAGATCAAAACCTAATTATCACAGCCTAGGTAAGAGCCATCAGTATTAATCGGAAAATCTAATAGGAAACTATTATCAAGAAATTAGGCCAAATTGAATGCAGTGAACTTTTTATCTTGTCATTCTTTCTCTCTCTTTTTTCTTTTTTTTGTGATGTCCCATGGCATTGGCAGGTGTGACCCTAATGGTTGATCTAAGGCCAAGTGGCCAGTTTATCAACATTTTTTAAGGAATTTTTTTCAGGAATTCCAAACAGACTGTACCTGAACTGTCATTGCTGACAAATAAGTTTGGAACATTCTCATCACCTGTACTTGTCTGGTGTGATCAGCAATCAGTGAAAAAAAGTTTATATTTAAGTCTTGGAATGGTTCCTGGAACTAGAATATCCCTTGTGAACATTTTGCTGTGTGTGTTGTTAAATCATTCTTTGAATTTCTGTTGTATATAGGGGTCCTTCTACACTGGATACCGTGAGGGGGCATGGAAGAAAGGAGATTTCTGCCTAGAAATTCTTTGAGAACACCTGAAAAGATAGAGTTTAATCGTATCACAGCACTCTTAAAGCTCAAGTCAGTGTATTTTAGTTTCTAGTAGTATTAGGATTTGATTCTAAACCAGGGCTGGCTGTGGGTTTGCTGTCCATCTTGTGTCTCCCCCACCTCCGCTCCCCTCCCCCAATTTTAGGATAAAGACATAATGATTTCTATCAGAATCCAGAGTAAATCCAAAGGGGGAAAAAGACATCAACTTTTTTCTTTTACCATTCTTTGTTAAAGAGTTATGTCTCCTGTAGGAGGAAAGAAAATTACAAGAGTCTGTATGACTAGTTATAAAGAATATTTCATCTCCTTTCCCTGAATAGAAAAGCAGGGGTCAACATTTATATTTTTAGTCTTGAGCTGTTTTTTTTTTTGCCTTTTTTTTTTTTTTTACTTTTTTT
Source organism: Avahi laniger (assembly GCA_963575035.1). NCBI lineage: Eukaryota > Metazoa > Chordata > Mammalia > Primates > Indriidae > Avahi > Avahi laniger. The sequence goes on from CAUYSK010098833.1 coordinate 16,338, forward strand.
TTTTACTTTTTTTTTTTTTTTAGTAGAGATGGGGTCTCGCTCTTGCTCAGGCTGTTCTCGAACTCCTGAGCTCAAACTATCTGCCCACCTCGGCCTCCCAGAGTGCTAGGATTACAGACGTGAGCCACCGCGCCCGGCCATCTTGAGCTGTTTATAAAGATGCTGCAACTTTTGAATTAAGTTGAGGCAAAAAAGTTGGTAAGATGGTATTGTGGGGAGGGACACGAAGCAGAAGGAAGGTGTTTGGTGATGCTAGGATTTCTACCCTGCCAACCTTGCAGCTCTACAAAAGCACTACCAAGACCACCACTGGGGAGATGGTTCTCGTTTCTGCTTGACTGTGGTCTTTCTGAATTTTAGGAATTTGGTTTACTCAATACAAAACTTTGGGAAACCACTGTGACTTTGTCCTTCACCTCTTGGGATAAAGTAAATATTTCTTTACAAAAGAATTCATGTCCTTAATGTTTAAAATGTAATTTTTTTTTCAAAACATCCATTAACACATGACTTCCAGAAGCAATTTGTTTCTCCAAGATTCTTCACATTATGCTAGATAAATAATAGGCCCTCAGTTAATACTTGTGAGTTGATCGAGTTCATTTAGTTTGCACAGAGAAGTGTACCTGTCAACTTCCTTTTGCTCCCAAGTACACTCTGAGAAGTAAAATGCTCTAGGAAGTGAAACAAGGATTGAATGGATGCTGACTATGTGTGCCAACCTTCTCGACTGATTGATAATGGCTGACCTTGGGCAAGTCACTCCTTTCAATGCCTCAGTTCCCCATCTGTCAAATGGGGGTAATAATACTGACCTACCTCACAGGGGTGTTGTGAGGCATTATAAATCAAAATGGATAGAATACTGTAGGGTCCTCTGTGGAGGATTCCTTGAGCCGAAGTTTAAGCCTGACACAGGCTTTAGTCCTCGCTGAGCTGTCTCCAAGATTGGAACTACTTAGTGATCTCGGCAAATTCTCTGCCCCCCACCCCTCATCAAAGCTGCTAGTTCAGGTGTTGACAGTGTTTTCGTGAATGTTGGGATCTTACTAGTCCAGACGTACTTAGGACGTTATGGGGGAAGGCACTTAGTATTCTCTATGTCTTGCATTCACAAAGAGAGGCTATTTCAGACCCAAGAGCATTGGATTAGGGAATCATGAGGCAGGGATGCTACTGCTTGTTCCTCTCTGTAGGTTGGGAATTAAGGTCCTATTCCCCATGGGTTTGGAGCAGACTCAAAACTGTCTCAGGAGCAAAGCAACCCTCAGTGGTTTTGATTTATGTCGTTGCTTATCACTCCCCAGCTTGATCCCCGGACAGCTGGGTCACTGCACCCCTTTGTGGTATCTATACTCCACTTCCTTATAGGGACCAGCTAGTTCAATAAATGTGACCACCTCCTCATCTCCCACCAAAAAAGAACGACATTGGAAATTTTTTTTCTAGAAATATGTGTAACACTTGGAATTGGGCATCTATCCTTAAAGCTTCATCCAATTTACTGTATTCAGCATCTGTCATCTCTCTTAGTGTCCACAATCTGAACTTAACCTTGACTTTTTTTCCCTCTGGTTTGAGAAAACTTTGGACACTATTTGCCCAGGTATGCACTCACGGGCCTTACTCTTTCCATCTCAGTTTAGGGGTTCAACAAGCTCCTTTTCCCAATAGGGCTGTTTCTCCTTTCCCTCTCCTTGGCCCTAGATTTGTAATCCATGAAAAAGCACAAGGTCCTGGCCCCTAGCGGTCACATTCTGGTTCCCTGTGTTTTGTGGACTCTGCTCCCACTGTTCACCCAGCACTGGCAGTACCCGGCAGTTCTGTGGAATCCTGGAGGGTGGAGAGAGCAGTCTGACATACTGCCAAGTAGCCAGGAGTTGACTCACCCGTGGCCCGCTGGCTTTCCCATCATTTCCCACAGGATGGGATCTAAGAGACTCAAGAGGCTGGGTTTCTTTCAGCACTCTCTATCCTGAGCAGCAACACAAATCATACTTTGTAGCCAGATTTCTGAATGAAAATGAAAAACTGAATTCTCTGTGGACTTTTAGGTTTGTGGGGGAGTTTTGGTTGTGTTTCTTGGTTTTATTTCAGCCAAACATGTCTGCTTTTGATTTTTTTTTTAAAGGATAAGTGATCTATATATATGTTCACCTTTTAAATGTAAATGTTTAAAAGTAGGCATTTATGTGTTTCCATAACTGACATCTGATGCAGACCTCATTCTCTCCCCCCTTCCACCCTCCTCCTTTCCCCTTTTCATAATCTTGTATTCGTTCTAATAAATGGTTGCTTTTCAAATATGGATCCTGAGTGGTGGTTTAAAGATCTGGGTCTTAACACCCCTTCTTTAGTTTGGGCCCTGGAGTGTCAGCCAGTAGTCACACATCCCAGTTTCTGAAAGAACAACTTGGAGAACAAGGACTCTTTTCTAAGGATAGTTGGTCTCTGACTTTATACAAATAGCCACAGGGTGGCTCAAGTCTGAGGGGATAAGAAAACATGTGTCCTGTCTCCTACTCTGTTTCCTTAGCTGATTCAGTTTGTAGCCTTCCTGGTTTCCATGCTCTGCTCTGTTCCTGATGGTTCCAAGAGTAAACTTGGCATTAGCCTTCATGATCCAAGGGACCCCTTGAAGAGTCACTCATGGTTATTAGAATTTATGGAACACCACATCAAGCAATCTAAATCAGGTTTGAAAATAGGTGTTTGTAAATGTAACTTTGTATTTTATCTTTCTGATTTGCTTCACAAATACCAAAGAAACTGTTTTCTCTGAGGACTGAATACTTGTGGGTCAGGAATGTGGTATGGGGTGAATTAGAAGCTGGATTAGGAGCGGGAAAGTGTGTGGATAATCAAGAATTTATTGAGTAAAAGAAGCTGATACAGTCCTGAATCTAATGGAGATAGGAAGAAACTCTCAGAAGAGTAAGGAGAAGTAAAGAAGATGGAGAGATTCCCCAAACCCAGACATCCTCCCAACTGAGCTGTGACTCCTCTGAAGCTAAGTACTTTTTTCTGCCGTCTCTTATCTGCAATTCCCTCTTGTTCTCCTTTCTTGCTGCTGAGTTATAGGGTCTCCCCAGTCTAATCTCGTAAAGTCTTATGAAGACATCTGTAGGGTGGCTGGCTTAATGTTCCATGACCTCATAAACATGGGACAGGAGAGCCATTTGGTCCACTCAGAGCCAGACCCTTCTGCACATTATTTATTTCCTGCCTCTGAAGCCTGGGACTGCTTGCCCTCTTCCCTTTCGATCTTTCTAGTTCTCTAGAAATTGTGCCACTTTGTCTCTGCCTCAGGCCCATTGGAAAGCACAACGCCAGGGTTTTGACACCTGCACTCCTACTCCTAAACAACTGCGTCTTGGTTTTTGTTTCCCTCCAGTGAGGAGTATGCCTGCATGACACTCATTCAGATGAGCTCATCATTGCTCGTAACTCTTCTCCCAGGAGCCTCGCCTCTCGGTCTGCTGAGGACGTCCAGAACTGGGCGATTTTGCCTCTCCTTTTGTCCTCACTAAAGGGCTGCAGAGCTAGTGAAATCGATGCAGCGCTAACAGCCTGGGAAAATGGAGGATCACTGTGTGGGAGTCTCCCCTTGGATCCGTGGCTCACTGAGCGCACAGCTCTAAATTGCCCTGTTAGAGCCAGCAGCCCTCATGCAGCCCCTGTCCTTTGGAAGGAAGTGTGAGCCGGGGGTGACAGCCTCAGTCTTGAGGGCTGCTGAACTTGAGTGTGTGCAGAGGAGAGCCCGTTACAGCCTGTGAACACTCCAAGGCGCTACCCAAGCTTTTTGAGAGAGACCTGTGTGTGTGTTGGGGGCTGGGGGGAGACAAGGTGAAAGCTGGGGGCCAACTGGTGTGTGCAGGCATGCCACACAGACACTGCGGAGCACTGTTGTTCAGGCAGAGATGGGGCAGTAACGACTGAGTGTGAGAAAACCCCGTGAACTCACCTGTTTAAAGTCACAGACAAGCAGAAGACAAATGAAGGGAAGGGTCTGATTCTTGCCTTTCTGACTGCGTGGCCTTCCTTTCTCCTCTCTATTGCTCCCAGCTTTCCCCTCCCCCTCTGCAGCTGTAACATCTTGCTTTCCAGGTGCCGGCTCCCTCCTTGCTCAGCTTCTGCCTTTATTTGTATGGCTGTATTTTTTTATGGTTTCTCCCCTTTGTCTACTATATTGTGTGTATTTTTCTTTCTTTGTCTTTTTTTCTTCTCATTTCTGGCCTCTCCACCCCATGTTCTCTCCACCCCCTTTAAATTCCATAAGCAACCTCAATTCGGACATTTAATTTTAGCCCCATCAAACTGTTATCCTTCTTACAGCAATCTGGGACTCTCCATGAGCTCTTTCTACCCTGCGCCACCTTTGGAAACAGGTGCATCTCTTTCGGTGTATAACGTGATACCCCCTCCCAGACTGGGAGAGTGATGCTGGCTCGGTAGCCTCATGTCGCCTCTCAGCAAAGCCTTGTTTGATCATTTGGTTACGAGCCAGCGAGGGAGGAAGAGATGCTAAGAATTGAGCTTGCTGGTGTATTTGGGGGCTGCTGAGATGAAAAGGTTTAGGGTTATTATTGCAACCTTTTTTTTTCTTTCCCTTTCTGCTGCTGCTTCTGTCTTCTGGAGAAGAAAGCTGGTAGGGAGTTGAGGTATTGGCCATCGCTGCTGCAGCTTATGAAATTCTGCTGCTACATCTGCAGCAAGGGTCGAGGGTGGGTGTGGGGGGCAGGTGAAATCTGCAGAAAGGGGAAGGAGGGTGATGCACTGGAGCCCTTGCCTTTGCCGTGTAGGAATGGGACGGACCTGGACCGTTCCTTCCTGCTGCTTCCAATACTGCGCAGCTCTCCCTAGGCAGCCTATCTCCCCCTGGCGCCCTCCCTCCATGATAATCCTCTGCTTGTTTATGTTTCAGCTTTTCCTGGCAGTAGCCAGGAGAGCCCAGCTCCTAGAGACCTGGGCCTGACTGCTCCTTTGTCCTCTATCACATACACTGTTGCTCTGGTTCCTGCCTTACTGTTCTAGTCCTGTTTGTCCTAGGAGTTGGGAGACACAGGGCATGCAGCTGCCATGGTGCTCCCAGGGGCTCCCTGCTGCTCAGATGTGCAGCCACACATCTCTTGCTTCTAGACCAGGCCTCAGGAAGCTTCCTCTCCACCTTTTCTCTGGCCTTTTTATTTCTCTCCCATTGACCTCTTCTCGTGTTCATTGTTCTTTCTCAGTTACCGTTTTTTCCTTTCTATCTTCTCAATTCTTCCCTCTTCTCATCTTCTCAGTTCTTCTTTCCTCTTTTTTCCTCTCCCTGTTTTTTATTTTTATATTTCCAGGAGTAGACAGCTAATAAGGGGGATTGAGGGAAGGGGTTGAGAGGGAAAGAAAAGTATAGATTGTTTTTCCTCTTTTCCTTTGGAGCTGTGGGGAAGGGGGAAATGGCCACCTTTCTCTTCTTGAGGATTTTTCATCTCTCCATCCGTAGCCCTCCTGATTCTCTCAGCAGTGATGTCTAGAGGAGGGATTTTTTTTTTTTGAGACCGCTCTGTTGCCCAGGTTAGTGTGCGGTGGTACCATCATAGCTCACTGCAGCCTCCAGCTCCTGGGGCTCAAACGATCCTCCTGCCTCAGCCTCCCGAATAGCTGGGACTACAGGCATATGGCACCACATCCGGCTAATTTTTCTATTTTTTTGTACAGACGGAGTCTCGCTGTTGCCCTGGCTGGTCTCGAACTCCCAAGCTCAGACAATCCACCCACCTTGGCATCCCAGAGTGCTAGGATTACAGGTGTGAGCCACTGCACTAGGTCTAAAACGGATTCTTAACCTTGAAGAATAGTTTCGATTCTTATACGGTCCTTTGTAATTATATGTTTGTGAGAGAGATCCTTGCTATTCCTTTGAAAACAAAGTCAGTTCTCTGGTATATTTCTGTTAAAAATTTAAGATAGTGAGACTCTGTCTCAAAAAAAAAAAAAATAAAAATTTAAGATAATCTGGCCGGGCGCGGTGGCTCACGCCTGTAATCCTAGCACTCTGGGAGGCCGAGGTGGGTGGATCGTTCTGAGCTCAGGAGTTCGAGACCAGCCTGAGCAAGAGCGAGACCCCATCTCTACCAAAAATAGAAAGAAATTAAT
>CAUYSK010098834.1:0-34467 GCA_963575035.1 Avahi laniger
AATCCCAGCACTCTGGGAGGCCAAGGCGGGTGGATCCCTCAAGGTCAGGAGTTCGAGACCAGTCTGAGTAAGAGTGAGATCCCGTCTCTACTAAAAAAATAGAAAGAAATTATCTGGACAATTAAAAATATATATATAGAAAAAATTAGCCGGGCATGGTGGCGCATGCCTGTAGTCCCAGCTACTCGGGAGGCTGAGGCAGGAGGATGGCTTGAGCCCAGGAGTTTGAGGTTGCTGTGAGCTAGACTGACGCCACGGCACTCTAGCCAGGGCAACAGAGCCAGACTCTGTCCCAAAAAAGAAAAAAAAAAATTGTGATCTAGTATCTTTTGTAACAACCTGGATGGAACTGGAGACCATTCTTAGTGAAGTATTGCAAGAATGAAAAAACAAAAACCATATGTACTCAACACTAAATAGGAACTAATTGATCAACACTTATATGCACATAAGACTTGAGGGAATCAAGTAGGTGGGAGGAGGAGGAGGGGATGGGTAAATTCACACCTAATGGGTATAATGCACACTAACTAGGTGAAGGGCACACTTATAACTTTGACTCAAACTGTACAAAAGCAAATTATGTAACCAAAACATATGTGCCCCGATAAAATTCTCAAATAAAGAGAAAAGAAACAAAAGAGAAAAGAAAAAAGAAAAGATTAAAAAGGAAGAAGTAAAACTATCTTTATCTGCAGATGACATGATTTTGTATACAGAAAATCCTAACAAAACCACTAAAAATCTATTAAGACAATAAATGAATTCAACAAGGTTGCAGGATAAAAGATCAATACTAAAAATGCTAATGTATTTCTTTCTATACACTAGCCTGAATAATTTGAAAATGAAATTAAAAAAACAATTTGATTTACAAGGGCTTTAAAAAGAACTATATTTAACGATAAATTTAACAAAAGAAGTAAAAAGTTCACACTCAAACTATAAAACATTGTTGAAATAAATTTCAAAATATATAAATAAATGGGAAGATATGCCATGTTCATGTGTCAGAAAACTTAATATTGTTACAATGGCAATATGCCCAAACTGATGTACAGATTCAATATAATCCCTAATGAAAACTCCAGCTTTCTATTTTGGAGAAAGTGACAAGCTGATCCTATAATCCATATGGAAAAGGGGTCCACAATAACCAAAACATTCTTGAAAAAGAACAGCAAAGTTGGAGGATTTGCATTTTCCAATAACAAAACTTAATACAAAGTTACAATAATCAAAACAGCATGGTATGAGCACAAGACTAGATATACAGATCAACTGAATAGAACTGAGACATCATAAATAAATCCTAAAGTTATGGTCTTGATTTTTGACAAAGATGTCAAGATAATTAAATGGGGAAAGAAAAGTCTTTTCAACAAATGATTCTGGACAACTGTATAGCCACATGCAAAAGAATGAAGTAGGACCTCTGTCTGAGACCATACACACAAAAAAATTAACTCAAAGATTATAGACAGGCTGGGGCACAGTGGCTCACGCCTATAATCCTAACACTCTGGGAGGCTGAAGTGGGAGGATTGCTTGAGCTCAGGAGTTGGAGACCAGCCTGAGCAAGAGTGAGATCCCATCTCTACTTAAAAAATAGAAAGAAATTAGCTGGACAATTAATAATATATATAAAACATTAGCCAGGCACGGTGGTGCATGCCTGTAGTCCCAGCTACTCGGGAGACTGAAGCAGGAGGATTGTTTGAGCCCAGGAGTTTGAAGCTGACACCATGGCACTCTAGCCCGAGCAAGAGTGAGACTCTGCCTCAAAAAAAAAAAGAAATTAAGATTATAGACAAAATTTAAGAGCTAAAACTATAAAACTCTTAGAATAAAACAGAAGCAAATCTTTATGGTATTGTGTTAGGCACTGATTTCTTACACATGACATCAAAAATACAAGCAAAAAAGAGAAGACTGCTTAAGTTGGACTTCATCAAAATTAAAAACTTTTGGCCAGGTATGGTGGCTCATGCCTGTAATCCTAGCACTTTGGGAGGCCAATGCAGGAGGATCGCTTGAGGCCAGAAATTGGAAACCAGCCTGAGCAACATACTGAGACCTTTTTTCTATAAAAAATTTAAAAATAAAAAAATCAGCTGGGCATGGTGGCGTGTGTCTATGGTCCCAGCTACTTCGGAGGCCAAAGCAGGAGGAAAGCTTGAGCCTGGGAGTTTGAGATTGCAATGAGCTATCACCATGCCACTGCACTCCAGCCTGGGCAACAGAGTAAGACCTTGTCTCAAAATAAGACAAAACAAAACAAAACAAAACCCTTTTGTGCTCAAAGGATACCATCAAGAAAGGGTAAAAACAGTTCACATTACATAAATATTCATAGCAGCATTAGTCATAATATCCAAAAAGTGAAAACAGCCCAAATGTGTATCAACTGGTAAATGGATAAATAAAATGTGGTATAGCTATAATATGGAATATTATTCAGCAATAAAATGAAATGGCAGATTCCTCTTCCAGCATGACAGTGTGAGGAGCTCTGGAAGCTGACTCTCTAGTAAAACTGGTGAAAATTATTTTTAAAAACCAGTGATTGACTTCTGGTTTCTGGTTTAGCATGTAAGGCATTTAGAAGTCACTACTCCATCCTAACAAGTAAAAAGCTGAACGTACTGAAAAAACAACTCTTGTTAGATCTATCAGAAAAGTCAGGTCACAGGACAAACCACTATCCTCAAAATTGGAGACAGACAGATATAGACAATTACAACCAATGGGAGCAGAGACTCACAAGCAGAAACCAGTACTGGGGTAGGAAAACCTGAATTGTAATTGACAAATTATTAGAGGCTAAGCGAAGACAAGTCTGACAACAGTTAGTTAACACTAACTATCTTATGGGCCATAAAACATACCATCACAAGTTTAAAGTAATAGAAATCATACAATGTCTGTTCTCAGACCACAATGGAATTAAACTAGAAATCAACAGCAGAAAGATACCTGAAAAATTCCAAAATACTTGGAGATTAAACAATGTACTTCTAAATAACACATGGGTCAAAGAAGAAATCTCAAGAGAAATAAAAACTATTTTCAACTAAATGAAAATTAAAATACAACTTATCAAAAATTTTGGGATGCAACAAAAGCAATGCTTAGAAGGAAATTTATAACATTGAATGCATATATTAGAATAAAGACCTAAAATCAATAATCTAAGCTTCTACTTTTGGAAACTAGAAAAGAGCAAATTAAATGAAAAGTAAGCAGAAGAAAAGAAATAATGAAAACCAGAGCAGAAATCAATGAAATTGAAAGCAGGAAATTACTACAGAAAAATAAACAAAACCAAAAGCTGATTCTTTGAAAAGATCAATAAAATCAATAAGCCTCTAGCTAGGTTAAGAAAAAAAGAAAGAGGACACGAATCACTAATATTACAAATCAAAGAGGGGGGGACATCACTATAGAGTCTATGAACATCAAAAGAGTAATACAGGAGTATTCAATGAACAACTAATTCTATGCCCACAAATTCAACAGCTTAGATGAAATGGGTAAGTGAATTCCTTGAAAGACACAGTCTGCCAAAATTTACCCAAAAAAGAAATAGACAATCTGAATAGGCATATATCTATTAAAGAAATTAAATCAGTAATTATTAATAATAACTTTCCAAAACAGCACCAAGCTCAGATGAGCTCACTGGTAAATTCTATCAAAGATTTAAGGAAGAAATTATACCAATTCTCTACAATCTTTTCCATAAGATAGTAGCAGAGGGAATACTTCCTAACTCATTCTGTGAGGCCAGCATTATCCTAAAACCAAAACCAAAGACATCACCATTACAAGAAAACGTAAGACCAATATCTTTCATGAATATATATGCAAAAATCCTCAACAAAATATTAGCAAATTGAATCCAATAATGTATGACGCGAATTATACATCACAGCCAAGTGGGATTTATCCCAGGTATGAAAGGCTGGTTCTACATTCAAAAATCAGTTCATGTAATCAATACATCACATCAACAGGATAATGAAGAAAAATCACATGATTGTTCCAATAGATGCAGAAAAAGCTTCTGATGAAAATGCCAACACTCATTCATGATAAAAAAACTCTCAGCAAATTGGGAATACAGGGGACATCCTCAAGCTGATAAAGAATATCTACGAAAAACCTACAACTAACATCGCACTTAATGGTAAGAAACTCAAAGCTTTCCCACTAAGATCAAGAACAAGGGAAGGATGTCCCCTCTCACCACTGCTTTTCAACATCTTACTGGAAGGTCTAGGTAATGCAATGAAAAATAAAAGGTAAACAGATTTGGAAGGAAGAAATAAAACTGCCTGTGTTCACAGATGACATGATCATCTATGTAGAAAATCTGAATGAATCAACAAATAAATTCTTGGAACTAATAAGCGATAATCGCAAGGTTGTAGGATACAAGGTTAATATACAAAAGCCAATTGCCTTCTCACATACCAGCAATGAACAAGTGGAATTTGAAATTAAAAACACATTATAATTGTGCTTGTTTTGCCAGCACATTTACTAAAATTGAAACAATACAGAGAAGATTAGCATGTCCCCGGTGCAAGGATGACATGCAGATTTATGAAGCCTTCCATATTTTTGGAGTATGTTTATCTTAAACTCATCAAATTGTATATATTAAATATGTCCTTTTATGTCAATCATCAATAAAGTGCTTCTAAAGAACACATTGTCATTTATATTAGCACCCCCCAAAATTAAATACTTACATATAAATCTAACATCATGTATATAAGATCTCTATGATGAAAAACTATAAAACTATGATGAAAGGACTCAAAGTATTCAATAAATGGGGAGATAGTCCATGTTCGTGAATAGGAAGACGCAATATTGTCAAGATGTGAGCTCTTCCCAACTTGATCTATAGATTCAATGCAATTCCAATCTAAATCACAGCAAGTTATTTTGTGGGTATCAATAAACTGATTCCCAAGTTTATATGCAGGCAAAAGACACAAAATAACCAACTCAATATTGAAGGGGAAGAAAAGAGTTAGAGGACTGACACCACTCAGTGGTGTCACCAGGCAGTGTGTTATTGGTGAATGAAAAGACAAATACAACAATGGAACAGAATAAAGAGCGCAGAAACAGCCTCACATAAATATGGTCAACTGATCTTTGATGAAAGAGCAAAGGCAATAAAATGGAGCAAACATAGTCTTTTCAACAAATGGTGCTGGAACAACTGAACATCTACATGCCAAAAAAATGAATCTAGACACAGACCTTACATCCTTCACAAAAATAAATTCAAAATAAATCACAGACCTAAATGTAAAATGCAAAACTATACACTCCTGGAAGATAATACAAGAAAAAAATCTAGATGACCTTGTATACGATAATGAATTTTTAAACTTTGATTATAAGGTTATTTATAATTTGGATACCTTAGCTTCATCTAGAGCTTGACAATTTTTCTTAAATTATTAATAATAAACTTTAATTTTTAGAGCAGTTTTAGGTTGACAATAAGATAGAGTGGAAAGTACAGAGAGTTCCAATGTACTCCCTGTCCCCATACATGCACAAATTCCCCATTATCAACATCCTGCACCAGAGTGGTATTTTGTTACAATCAATAAAACTACATTGCAATAACTTTTTAGATCTAACACCAAAGGCACAATGCATAAAAGAAATAATTAATAAGCTGGACTCATCAATGTTAAGAATTCTGCTCTGTGAAAGGCACTATAAGAGAATGAAAAGATAATCCACAGATTGGGAGAAAATATTTGCAAAAGAATATATGATAAAGTACTGTTATCCAAAATATACAAAGAGGAGGATTGGCGAAGACGGCAGACTAGAAGCAACCTGTGCTTGCTGCTCTCAAGGAGAGGATCGAAAGTTGCAAGTAGATGCCCACCTATGGATGGACCTTCTTGGAGAGAGCATTGGAAATTATCAGAAAAGTAATGGGAGACAGAGTGAAGGAGAGGTAAATGGGGTGACCCACTTGGAAAGATTGGAAGGTATCTAGAAGAGGCAGACACATGTGGGGAAAGATAGGGAGAGAGAACCCTGGGGCTCTAGGCTCCCCCAGAAGACACTGCGACCTGAGCTGTGAAGGGGTCCCCACCACTATCGCAGACCTCAGGACTGATCAGGGAGCTGCTGGAAGACTGTGCAGTGACATTGTACCAGAGAGCTGACACAGTAGGGACATGGTGGCTTCCATTCCCTGGCTGCTGCAACTGATGACCTTCTGAGCTTTCAGGTCCAGAGCACCTGGACTAGGGCTTGGCTTTGCTGCAACTACCTCTACACTGCCCCTGCCAGGCTGGGGGGCAGGGTGCAGAGAAAGCAGACGCTCTCGTGTACCCCATGACTGGGAGCCAAGCATCCGTCCATCCTACAGGGGATTTGGACAGAACAAGTGCCACTGACATCACTTGAGAAACCCTGTGGCAACTGCCTCAGTGGGACCTGTACAGGAAAAGAGCCCTAGCCACCTGGCAGCCCAGCCCGATCCCTGAGGCTTCCGCACTGCCATCTGGCCCCAAGTCTCTGCCCCTGCAAATCCCACAGCCATGCCCCTGAGGTGCCCATCCAACTGCCTCACCCCATGGACCTTCCCCTGAGGCTCTTGCACTGCTGCTGGCTCCCAGGTTACACGCCCAGGCTGGCCCACTGCCACCTGACACCATGGCCACAGCCCCGAGGCACCAGCGGCTGCCCACCCCAGGTGCCACTGCCACTGCCACAGGGAGCAATATCCCTCAACACCAGCTTCCATGGGGAGGGACTCACCCAGCTCTCACCCAAGTATCTAACAGTAGCCTGGGGAACAACCCACAACTCCACACAAAGATCATCCAGCACCAGCTTGGACTGTGAAAATCACAGAGGAACGGGCCAACACTGAACAGCTGCAATACAGGTTCTCAGTGTATCCGTCCCTCTCCTGCTGGATCAATCTTCTGGAAAAGGACACAGAAGGGCCATCTAGGGACTTCTCCTTCTTCTAAGTAAGAAAGTTCCCAGCACAGGAGAACAGATGTGCCACACACCTATCTACCCTGAACTGAGACAAGAGGTTTCAGATGAGAAGACATCAACAAAAAAATTCTGGCAACATGACAAAACAAGCTAGTTTGACACCCCCAAAGGATCACAACAGATCCACAGCAATGGACTGCAACCAAAAGGAAATTGTTGAAATGTCGGAAATGGAATTCAGAATATGGATGGCAAGTAAGATCAATGGCACTGAACAGAAAGTTGCAAATCAACATAAAGAATCCCCCCGGCAAAAATTTCAGGACATGAATGAAAAAAAAAAAAGTCACTAACAAGACAGACAACATAAGAAAGGTTATAACAGAACTTAAAGAAATGAAAGAGCCATTTGAGGAATTTCAAAATACAGCAGAAAGCTTCAACAACATGCTAGATCAAGCAGAAGACAGAATCTCAGAGCTTGAAAACAAGGCTTTTGAACTAACCAAGTTAGTCAAAGATGCAGAAAAAATAATAAAGAAGAATGAACAATCACTCAGAGAAATATGGGACTATATCAAGTGAGCCAATATACAAATTATAGTCATCCCTGAGGGAGAAGAAGAAAAAGCAAAAAGCATGGGAAACCTATTCAAAGGAATTATTGAGGAAAACTTCTCTGCTATCTCCAGATATTCAGATATCCAGATAAAAGATGGTCATAGAACACCAGGAAGATTCATAGCAAATAGGACATCTCCAAGACACACTGTCATCAACCTAGCCAAAGTCAAAATGAAGGAAAAAAATTCTACAAGCTCCAAGATGAAAGCAACAACTAACCTACAAACGAAAATCCATCAGGCTAATAGCAGACTTCTCAGCGAAGACCTTACAAGCCATAAGGGATTGGGGCCCCATTTTCAGTCTTCTTAAGCAACAATGGCCAGCCAAGAATTCTGTATCCTGCAAAACTAAATTTCGTAAGTGATGGAGAAATAAAGACTTTTCCAGACAAGCAAACACTAAGGGAATTTGTCACTACTAGACCTGCCCTACAGGAAATACCCAAAAGTGCACAATACAGGAAACAGCACAATAGATACCCCACAAGTGTAAAAACACCTAAAAGTCACAGCTTACACCTCTAATAAAATAATAACACAATAGGGAAAACAAAACAAGGTATCATCCAATGTGATGAACAGAACAGTACTCCACATGTCAATACTACCACTGAACATGAATGGTCTTAATGCCCCACTTAAAAGACACAGACTGACTGACTGAATGAAAAATCATAGGCTGGCCGGGTGCGGTGGCTCACGCCTGTAATCCCAGCTCTCTGGGAGGCCGAGGCAGGCGGATTGTTTGAGCTCAGGAGTTCGAAACCAGCCTGAACAAGACGGAGACTCCGTCTCTACTAAAAAAAATAGAAAGAAATTAATTGGACAACTAAAAATATATAGAAAAAATTAGCCGGGCATGGTGGCGCATGCCTGTAGTCCCAGCTACTTGGGAGGCTGAGGCAGAAGGATCGCTTCAGCCCAGGAGTTTGAGGTTGCTGTGAGCTAGGCTGATGCCACGGCACCCACTCTAGCCCGGGAAAAAGAGTGAGACTCTGTCTCAAAAGAAAAAAAATAATAATAATAAAAATAAAAATATAAAAAAAATAAAAAAAAATCATAGGCCAAGTATATGCTGTCTCTAAGAAATCTATCTAACTCATAAGGACTCTCACAGATTCAAGGTAAAGGGATGGAAAAAAATATTCCATGCAAATGGAAACTGAAAGGAAGCAGGTGTAGCCACCCTCATGTCAGATAAAATAGACTTTAAATCAACAATGGTAAGAGAAAGACAAATATGGTCATTATATAATGGTAAAGGGAGCAATTCAACAAGAAGACATAATAATCCTAAATATATATACACATATCACAGGAGCTCACAGATTCATAAAACAAGTTCTACAAGATCTAAGCAAAGAAATAAACAGCATCATGATTTCTGGGGACTTCAATACCCCACTGACAGAGTTGGACAGATCACTGAAGCAGAAAATCAATAAAGAAACACTGGACTTAAATGGGATTCTGGAACAAATGGAACTAACAGACATTTACAGAACATTCTACTCCAAACTACTGAATATAGATTCTTCTCATTAGCACATGAAACATTTTCCAAGATTGGTCATATCTTAGGCCACAATAAGTCTCTTAGACAAATAAATCTCAAAAAATTTGAATTCATACTATGTATCTTCTCAGACCACAGTGGAATAAAACTAGAAATCAATTCCAAGAGAAACTCTCAAATCTACACAAAGTCATGGAAATTAAACAACCTGCTACTGAACAATCCTTGGATTAATGATGAAATTAAGATCAAAATCTGAATATTCCTCAAGCTGAATGACAAAGGGGACACAAGCTTTCAAAATCTATGGGATACATGAAAAGCAGTGCTAAGGGAAAAGTTCATAGCCCTAAATGTTTATATCAAAAAGACAGAAAAATCACAAATTATCAACCTGATGTCACATCTCAAGGAACTAGAAAAAGAACAAACCGGGCCAGGTGCGGTGGCTCACGCCTGTAATCCTAGCACTCTGGGAGGCCGAGGCGGGTGGATTGTTTGAGCTCAGGAGTTCAAGACCAGCCTGAGCAAGAGCGAGACCCTGTCTCTACTAAAAATAGAAAGAAATTAATTGGACAACTAAAAATATATAGAAAAAATTAGCCGGGCATAGTGGCGCATGCCTGTAGTCCCAGCTACTCGGGAGGCTGAGACAGGAGGATCGCTTGAGCCCAGGAGTTTGAGGTTGCTGTGAGCTATGCTGATGCCACGGCACTCCAGCCTGGGCAAAAGAGTGAGACTTTGTCTCAAAAAAAAAAAAAAAAAAAAAAAAAAAGAACAAACCAAACCCAAAGCCAGCAGAAAAAAAGAAATAATAAAGCTCAGAGCAGAACTAAACAAAATGGAAAACAACCAACCAAACAAACAAAAAAACCACAAAGTATCAATCAAACAAAAAGTTGGTTCTTTGAAAAGATAAAATCATAGACCACCAGCCAGATTAACTAGAAATAGAAAAGAAAGGACTTAAATAAGCTGAATCAAAAATGAAAATAGAGACGTTACAGCTGATACCACAGAAATACAAAATGTCATTTGTGAATACTATGAAAACCTCTATACACACAAACTAGAAAATCTAGAAGAAATGGATAAATTCCTGGAAACACAACATCCCAAGCCTGAATCAGGAAGAAACAGAAATCCTGAACAGACCAATAATGAGCAGTAACATTGAAGCAGTAATAAAAAATATCCCAACAAAAGAAAGCCCTGGACCAGATGGATTCACAGCTGAATTCTACCTATTCTACAGAAATTATTCCATAATATCAAGAAAGAGGGAATCCTCCCTAACTCATTCTATGAAGCCAGTATCACCTTGATACCAAAGCCAGGAAAGGATATAACAAAAAGAGAAAACTACAGACCAATATCCCTTAAGAACATAGATGCAAAAACCTTCAACAAAATACTAGCAAACTGAATTCAACAGCACATCAAAAAGGTAATTCCCATGATCAAGTGGATTTCACCCCAGGGATACAGGATGGTTCAACATATGCAAATTAATAAACGTTATTTACCCCATAAATAGAAGCAAAAACAAAGACCATATGATCATTTCAACAGATGCAGAAAAATCATGTGATAAAATCCAGCACCCTTTCATGATAAAAAACCCTCAACAAACTAGACATAGAAGGAATATACCTCAAAATTATAAAAGCCATATATTACAAACCCACAGGCAACACCATACTGAATGAGGAAAAGCTGAAAGCATTCCCACTAAAAAGTGGAACAAGACAAGAATGCCCACTGTCACCACTTCTATTCAACATAGTAGTGGAAATTCTACCCAGAGCAATCAGGCAAGAGAAAGAAATAAAGGGCATCCAAATTGGGAAAGAGGAGATCAAACTATCTCTGTTTGCTGACATTATGATCTTATACCTAGAAAATCCTAAAGATTCCACCAAATGACTCCTAGAATTGATAGGTAAATTCAGCACAGTTTCAGTTTATAAAATCAATGCACATAAATCAGAAACATTTCTATATACTAATAACAGTCAAGCTGAGAGTCAAATCAAGGACTCAATATGATTTACAATAGCTACGAAGAAAATAAAATACCTAGGAATATACTTAACCAAAGAGGTAAAAGATCTCTACAAGAAAAGCTACAAAATACTGATGAAAGAAATCGTAGATGACACAAACTAATGGAAAATTATCCCATGCTCATGGATTGGTAGAATCAACATTGTTAAAATGTCCATACTGACCAAAGTGATTTATAGATGCAATACAATACCCATCAAAATACCAATGTCACATTTCACAAATCTAGAAAAAATAATCCTAAATTCATTTGGAACCAAAACAGAGCCTGAAGCAATCTTAAGCAAAAAGAACAAATCTGGAGGCATCACATTACATAACTTCAAATTATACTACAAGGCTACAGTATTCAAAACAGCATGGTACTGGTATAATAGTAGAGACATAGACCAATGAAACACAATAAAGAACCAAGAAATAAAATCATATACCTAGGACCAGCTGATCTTTGACAAAGCAGACAACATACACTGGGGAAAGGAAGCCCTATTCAATAAATGGTGCTGGGAAAACTGGATAGCCACATGTAGAAGAATGAAACAGGATCCCTATCTCTCACCATACACAAAAATTAATTCAAGATGGATTAAAGAAATGAAACCATAAAAATCCTAGAAGAAGACATAGGAAAAATGCTTCTGGACGTCAGCCTAGGCACAGAATTTATGACTAAGACCTCAAAGGCAAATACAGCAACAAATATAAATAAATGGAACTTAATTAAATTAAAATGCTTCTTCACATCAAAGGACATAATCAACAGAGCAAATAAACAACTTACAGAATGGGAGAAAATATTTGCAAACTATACATCTAACAAAGGGCTAATATCCAGAATCTACAAAGAACTCAAATCAGCAAAAAACAAACAAACAAACAAACAACAAAAACACACTAAACAATCCTATCCAAAAGTGGGCAAAAGACATGAACATAAGTTTTTCAAAAGAAGATAGAGAAAGGCCAACAAACATATGAAAA
Source organism: Avahi laniger (assembly GCA_963575035.1). Taxonomy (NCBI): domain Eukaryota; kingdom Metazoa; phylum Chordata; class Mammalia; order Primates; family Indriidae; genus Avahi; species Avahi laniger. The sequence goes on from CAUYSK010098834.1 coordinate 12,190, forward strand.
AATATTCAACATCACTAATCATCAGGGAAATGCAAATTAAAACCACAATGAGATACCACCTTACCCCTGTCAGAATGGCCACTATTAAAAAGTCGAAAAACAATAGATGTTGGCATAAATCCAGAGAGAAACAAATGCTTATACACTGTTGGTGGGACTGCAAATTAGTACAACCTTTATGGAAAATGGTATAGAGATTCCTCGAAGAAATAAATGTAGACTTATTATTTGATCCAACAATCCCACCACTGGGTATCTACCCAAAAGAAAAAAAATCATTTTATCAAAAAGACACCTGTACTCAAATGTTTATTGCAGCACAATTCACAATTGCAAAGATGTGAAATCTACCTAAGTGCCTATCAATTCATGAGTGGATAAAGAAAATGTGGTGTGTATGTATGTGTATATATATATATATATATATATATATATATATATATAAAATACATACACACACACACACACACCGTGGAGTACTATGGTATGTATACCATAGTATATGAATGAAATAATGTCTTTTGCAGCAACTTGGATGGAGCTGGAGATACTATCCTAAGTGAAGAATCTCAGGAATTGAAAAACAAACACCACATGTTCTTATTAATAACTGGGAGCTAAAGGATGGGTATACACAGGCACAAAGAGATGTAAAGGACATTGGAAACCAAGAAGCAGGGAGGGATAAAAATTTACCCATCAAGTACAATGAATGCTATTCTGTTGATGGGCATACTAAAAGCCCTGACTTAAGCATTATACAAGCTATCCATGTAATAAAAACATTTGTACCCCCTTAATATTTTGAAATAAAAAAATAAAAAGTCCTTCAGATTATAACCATTATTATGTGTGTGCAGTTTTATTTAACAGTGCTGTGTACATAGTAGACAAACTCTTATATAAAACATTTAGTTTTGCTAGATATTTAGAAGTGCTTGATGTATTGAAAAGTAAAAGTAGTAGAACACTTCTTGGAAGTAATTTTTCAAAACTGATCGAAATTGTCTGTGAAATGAAATTGTTAAACCACAAAAAATAAAATATACAAAGATGTCTTAAAATTCAACAATAAGAAAACAAAGAACATGATTTAAAAATGAGCAAAAGACCTGAACAGAATACTTCACCAAAGAAGATACACAGATGTAAAAATAAGCATATGAAGAGATATTCAACATCATATGTCATTAGGGAATTGTAAATTAAAACAACAATGAAATACCACTACGCATCCCTTAGAATGGCCAAAATCCAGAACACTGACAATACCAAATGCTGTCAAGGCTGTGGAACAATATGAACTCTCATTCATTGCCGGTAGGAATGCAAAACAGTACAAACACTTTGAAAAACAGTTTGGCAGTTTCTTACAAAGCTAAACGTACTGTTAGCATATGATCCAGCAATTGTGCAAATTGATATTTACCCAAATGAATTGAAAACTTATGTCCACACAAAAACCTGCACACAGTGGTTTATGGCAGCTTTATTCATAATTGCCAAACCTTGGAAGCAACCGATATGTTGATTAGTAAGTGAATAGAGAAATAAAACTGTGGTCCATTCAGACAATGGGACATTATTAAGTGCTAAAAGGAAATGAGCTATCAAGCCATGAAAAGACATGAAAGAACCTTAAATGTGCATTACTAAGTGAAAGAAGCCAATCTGAAAATGCTACATACTATATAATTTCACTATATGCCATTGTGGAAAAAGTCCTAGAGACTGGTCTCAAAAAATAAAAAGATCAGGAGTTGCCTGGGGTTAGTGGGAAAAGAGGAATGATTGGCAAAGCACAAAGGATTTTTAGGGCAGAGAAACTATTCTGTATATTTCTTATTTATTTATTTATTTATTTTTGAGACAGAGTCTCGCTCTGTTGCCTGGGCTAGAATGCTGTGGCATAAGCCTTGCTCACAGCAACCTCAAACTCCTGGGCTCAAGGGATCCTCCTGCCTCAGCCTCCCGAGTAGCTGAGACTACAGGCATGCGCCATCATGCCCGGCTAATTTTTCCTATATGTTTTTAGTTGTCCGGCTAATTTCTTTCTATTTTTAGTAGAGATGGGGTCTCGCTCTTGCTCAGGCTGGTCTCGAACTCCTGACCTTGAGCGATCCTCCCGCCTTGGCCTCCCAGAGTGCTAGGATTACAGGCATGAGCCACCACGCCCGGCCATATTCTGTATGATATTTCAATGGTCAATATATGTCATTCATTATACATTTATCAAAACCCGTAGAATGTACAAAACCATGAATGAATCTTAATATAAACTACGGACTTTCAGTGATAATGATGTGCCAATGTAGGTTCAGTGATTATAACAAATGTATTGCTGTGGTGTGGGATGTCCACAGCGAGGGAGGTTGTGCATGGTGGGGTGGGGGCAAGGGGTATATGGGAATTCTCTGTACATTTTGCTCAATTTTTTCTGTGAACCTAAAACTACTCTATAAAAGGAAGTCTACTTTAAAAAAGTTTTAAAAGTCTACTTCAATTTTTAAGTCCCTAGAAATGGTCTTAAGGGCACATAGCAAATGAAGAAATACTTATTCAAAAAAATCTACTAAATCTCAGTATGAAAAGTCAGACTCTGGGGTATTGGAAACAAGATTTACTCATTCCCTTCTCCCTCCCAGTGTAAGGAGACAGAAACTCCACTCCATACTGGTACAACCAAGAACACAGGGATCCCTCTCCTTTAGCTCCCAGTTAGGGATCTATTTTCCTGGAAGGAGCAGGATATCATTTCTCATCCTTCCCCCAGCTACCTGCTGCTCAGGATAATTTCAAGGTGGGTGAAGCTGAGACGTGGGGGCTCCCTTCTCCCACCAAGGCCTCATTTGTGGGTTGGAGGCTCTAACTAGGGTGTAGCATCACTGAAAATACTAGGGCTGTGATTTTCCTTGACCTGACTCGTGGAGCAGAGGCACCACACCAGGAGAGGCAGGGCAAGGAGATCTGGAAATGCTGTCTTTCCCTCCATTGAGTGCTCAGCTCCTAAAGTGGGGGTGTTACTCAGAAGCATGCCATTGTCCTTGACCCCAGCACCAGAGCTATGGCTCAGAGATTTTTGCCCTGGGGAAAAACTATACTACAGAACAGAGAACTCGAAATGTCTCCCCAAAGGACATGACTTCATTTGTAACAGTGTAGAGAAGTTCAAGCCTAAATACAGTCTCAAAAACAGTGGAGGCTATGGTAAAAGGCAATTGGTAGAATAATAGATTTCCTGGAGATATAGACTAAACTGTAGCCTGGCTAATTTACTGGAGAGAAACAGGGAACAAGACAGCTGAGAAGAGCCATCCTAAGATCAGAACAAATCTCAAACACTGATCTAGGGAACTATGCTTCAAAGGAGCCAGAATTTGATTGGATCAGTTTGTGGAACAATTTTTGCCCTAGAGGATTTCTGAAAACAATAGCTAAAAATTTTTAAAAGAAGCAGCTGAGGGTGGTGGCACACACCTATAGTCCCAGCTACTCAGGAGGCTGAGATGGGAGGATCACTAGAGCTCCAGGAGTTCAAGACAAGCCTGAACAACATAGCAAGATCCTGTCTCTTTAAAAAATTTTAAAAAGAAAATAATAGCACAATCGGCCAGCAATTAGTGGATGTGATCAGGGAAAAAGAATCAAAGAGAGCCTTGCCCAAACCCAGGATGTCTGTGGACATTCCAGGGCTGTGTCCCCTGAGGAACAACATCACAAGCTTCACACTTCAGGGTTATGGGGTAATAAACTTCACTTAAATTATGCAGCTAGTGACTAAACAAGTAAACAAGCAAATAATATAAATAAGCCCTGGGCTGAGAGTGGTGAGACCAGTACTCAGAGTCGCTACAATATATTATCTAAAACGTCCAGCTTCCAACAAAAATATGAGATGTGGGCCGGGCGCGGTGGCTCACGCCTGTAATCCTAGCTCTCTGGGAGGCCGAGGCGGGCGGATTGTTTGAGCTCAAGGGTTCGAGACCAGCCTGAGCAAGAGCGAGACCCCGTCTCTACCAAAAATAGAAAGAAATTAATCGGACAGCTAAAAATATATAGAAAAAATTAGCTGGGCGTGGTGGCGCATGCCTGTAGTCCCAGCTACTTGGGAGGCTGAGGCAGGAGGATCGCTTGAGCCCAGGAGTCTGAGGTTGCTGTGAGCTAGGCTGACGCCACGGCACTCGCTCTAGCCAGGGCAACAATGTGAGACTCTGTCTCAAAAAAAAAAAAAAAAAAAAAAAAAGAGGCTATTAAAAATGAGGAAAACGTCCTGTAAGATTTAGCTGAAAAGCAAGAGTTGAAAAGCTGAAATGAAGGACTCAGCCTTTACCGTTCTCGAGCATGAAACTTAATTAAGTTCTTTGCTGCTCAGCACAACTGGAAGTCAGGCAGCATCCAAAGCAGCACTAACAATGCCTGTGTGTCACACACTAATGCTGACACTCCGCAATCCTCTCAATACCATGCTGGGAAATTCATGGAAAAGGCTCCTGTGGTCTCATAGGAATCCAAAACTCACTTAACACCTACAATGTGCAAGGTACTAGAAGAGGCACAGCAAGGGACACACAGATAATAATAAAAAAACTAAACCTCACAAAAGGTTTATTGCTACAGGCAATGTGTTGCTGGGCAGGAAGCTAGGACAGAGCTGCCACCTGTGACCTGGAAGGAATGTGCTTTTTATCAGACTAGGGTTTTTGTTTTTATAATGCAGGGAAAGAAGTAGGTAAAAAGCTAACAGTCATTAACTGAGGCCTGCATCAGGCCAGGCACACTGCAATAGACGCTTAAAACCCATTATCTCATTTAGTCTTAACAACCCTGAGAAGCAGATATTGTAAAGGGAATTAAGGTTGAAACAAGGTTAACTAATTAGTCTAAGGTCACAGACACATAAACATGTCTATCTGACCCTTTCCAGACAGTCAAATTTAGACCAGATGATCACGGGTGAAATAATACGCAGTGGGCTTATAAATAATTGGAGTGCCTTAGACATATCACAAAGCTTGTTCCTACCTCTGGACCTCGCACTTGCTGTACTCTGCTGATATTCAGGTCACACCTAAAATGTCACCTCTTTAGAGGCTTTCTAGTAGGACCCACCGTAAAGCTATCCCGCTCCACCCTCACCAGTCACCTCTAATCAAATCAGTCATTTCGTTGTCTTCACATCCTTTTCTACTAGCTGATGTTATTTATTTAATTATTTGTTTACCATCTGCCTCCTATTCCCTGGCACACCACTATAACGTAAGGTCCTCCATGAGCAGAGAATCCATCTGTCTTATTCACTGTATGTGGAATAGTACTTGGTCTATAGTGTGCCCAAATAAATATTTGTTGAAAGAATCAATTAATGAATATATGAATGAATACATGAATTAGACTTAGAACCTCAGAACTAGCACCAATTTCTTGTTCCAATATAAACACAACATCAAACTGCTAGATTAGAAATGCTAACATGAACTACCTGCCAATAAGTTTATAACATCGACTCCTTTTATTCTATTTTTCTGGCAGTAAAATCACATTGTTTCATCTAATTTACATATAATGTTAGTAATAGCTACCACTTAAATTATTTAACAATTGTTAAGCATTTTATATGCATTACACCTCTTTGAATCCTCATACAAGCCTCTAAATATTACCATTTTATCCCCATTTTCAGATGAAAAATGAGCCTGAGGCTCAGAGAAGTAATTTGTCCAAAGTTGCACGGCTAGAAATGGAGAGCCAAGATTCAAATGCACGTGTGACTCTAAGATCAACACTATCCTAGGTTACAGAAAGGGTACTAAACCAGGTTCAAATTTGGCCTTTTTCATTTACTACTTATGTTAACTTAAGCAAGAAAATTAACCTCCTGATTCTCAATTTCCCAAAGTAAAAGTACATAATCTCATAAAGAGACCACCATTTATTTTATAAGGAAAGACAATTAAGTAAATTCCTTAAGGACACACAGCACACCGCTAAATGAGATACCACAGACACCACTTAAGGGATATAGATTTAAATTAGTACCGAGTACAAACTTGCATTTAAGGTCCTTGAGACTCACCCAGATCTACTGCCTAGTTTTATCTACAACACTCCCCGTATGAATTACTTATATCCATACCACATTATTCCGTGTTTTACAAATATGCCACATTTTTGATAGCATGCTTTTTTGCTCATGTCATTTCCTCTACTTAGAATGCCCTTTCTCCATATTTCCTTATTGAAATTGCAAGGCCCTTAGCTGGCTGGTTCCTTTTCTTCCCAAGAATAGAGGCTACTTGATATGCCCATACGGGTCTAGACAGGCGGCAATTGCTGAAAACAGGCCACCATGAGGCAGGGTGAATGGAGAACTGACGTCCCATACACTCCACTCGCTATCACGTCAGTGTAACTACTAGCCTGACTATGTTTGTGTTCCATTAGAGACATCAAGATTTCTACCTGGTTCATAATTCCCAGTCTCTACCTTGCATCTCACTTGAGTCCCAGACAAATTTCCTATGCTTCGTGCCCTCCATCAGTAACCAGGTCCTTTAGAACTGGATCCCATTGGTTTATAGACAATCTTAATCCTTCTCATGATCCCCTCCCTCCTACCGCTAAACTAAGTCACTTACTTCCATTTCTAAATCATGTTGACTCCTGAACTCCTTTTTTGAATACCACTAGTTGGGCCATTGCTCTTATGCTAGGGTCATTCCAGACCTTAGGGGTGAGGACAAGCTATGTTTGTAATACAGGAGACATTTAAGTATGTTTTTATATGGAGGGAAAAAGAATGAAAAAAACAAGTAAAGGGGATGTGATACAAAGCTCAATATCACCTATGGGTAGGAGAAGGGCCCAGATGTTCTTTCCTGAGATAGGAAAGAACAAGGCAAAGATAGGTAGGGATGGAGGGTAGTTTTGCAGAGGGCTAGAAAATGAGTCAGGTGATGGCTGGCTAATGGCAGAGGGGAGATAAGAAACCATGGTCTTGTGATTATTAGAGTTAGTTACATATCACTGAGCTCCTTGAAGCTAAAGACAATGCCTCATTGAATTCTGTCCCTAGGGCCTAGCATTGGAATAGGCACACATAGTGCTCAAGATACACTTATTAAATTAAACTATCACGTGATGCAGGAAACCAAAGGGAAAGAGAATCTAGTATCTTCTGAGTGCCCCTAATATACCATGCATAGTCTGGATATTTTATCCCCGCATAATCGCCAGTGTTGCCTTACCATAAACATGAGTAGCACTTTTTACAAATGAAGAAACTACACCTCAGAGAGGTTCAATAGCTTACCCAAGGCCACACAACAAATAAAAGGCAGAGTGACCTATCTAAAAATCCCCTTCATCCCCTCACTTAAAAGCTTTCATTATCGACTGCAGGACTTTGCCTGCACACCCTGAGAAGATATACATGACCCTTTGCAAAATGTTAATATGTACTTTGACAGCCATCTATCTTTGCATGAGATGTGCCCCTCCACTGAGCATATTCTTCCCTCACTCACTACTTCACTGGGTAATTTCAGTTCATCCATTCTTCTCGATGGACTCATTACTAAGTCTTACTCAATGCACCCACATCCTATTCTGGAATTGGGGTGCCTCCTGTGCTCACTCAGCACTGTGTACATAATAATAACACCAACCCCACTGTTTGTCTACACTGTGAGTTCTTTGAGTGCAGGAGCTGTATCTCAATCACCTATCTAAACCCAGATATAAATAAGTAACAGAGACCATGCTAATCAATTACTCGGTAAATCCTGAGTGAGAGACAAACAGGAAGAATATGAGTAAAAGAGAATGAGAATGAAAAGACAGAAGGAAGGAGTACTTGTTATAAAAAGGATTGTGTTATATTAATATTGCTAGTCCTTAATAACAAATTCAATAGCTGGAAACATTATCACTGCATCACTATTAATATGCGGATGTTATAACATCATTTATATGCACTAAAATATTTATAGAACATTATAAGGAGAACACATCTTCATAGGCATTAGGGTCATTGGTGAATAACAATTTTGTTTTTACTCTCTAGTTTTGCATAATAATCATACATTCAATATTCCAATCATATAGATTCTTTTATCTCACCTAGCTATAAATATATTAAGGAAGCTTGTGGAAGTCATGGACTTAGCTCTGAGGGGAATCCAGAAAAGGAAAGGCTATTGGAACTAGGCTTCGAGACCCTCATAATAATCCAGCAAGGACAAGAAATGTACCCAGAAGTCCAATATTCCTTTCAGTTGTAAAATGAAATGCTGAGGTTAAGTAATGTGGTAGCAATGTCCTTACCAAACAGACTTGGAGTAAATTAAGAACAGTCTATGGAGCTTGCCGTTTCTTATATGTATCTTTTGAGGATTTTACATTTTTTGTCTTCTGTTTAATTGAACGAAATGAATATTGAGGCAAGAGCAACTGTCTGTCCAGCAGTCAGTGTAACAAGCTTTGAGCAATTCCAAAAAAACCTCCTATAGATGAGCAGCTGGCTGGGGACCACTTGAGGACCACACAAAATGCCTAGAGAACAACATGTTCAGACAGCCAGAGCTAACAAACGTCTGTCCTAGCTGGAGGAAGTTAGCATAAATTGCCAAAGGTTTAAAATATTGGCTCTGGTTCAGCAAATGTCCCCTCTATGTACTGAGCAGGCTCCTTCTCCAGCCAAATGAAGCTGGGATGATTTGGGCTGGCAAGACCAGCTGTGGAGCTGACAGCTATTGTCCCTCCTCCTCCCGCTTGGAAGGGGATGTGAGCTTATATAACCTCCTCCACCCACTTGCAGCAGTCCCCGGAGACCGCAGCCTCCAGCACAGGCAGGGCTGTGAGCTCTGAGTGGACAGTGTATCACTCTTTTCATGGAGGATGACACTTCTGTGAGGAGGACTTTGCCATGTATAACAACATACTAAGGCCTCCCTTTACAGGGACTCTCCAGCAAATATTTACTTAATTCTTGCTGGGAGGTCAAGAAATAATAAACATAACAAAAGAGAAAAACTCAAAACTATAATGTTAAATTCACCTTCAACAATATATACAAAATTCAGATTTAGAACTTGTTTTTAAGGTAAGGATGAATGTAGGAAAAAGTAAACAACACAGCTCAGCAACTTCCCAGACAGCCAAGACACATGAATTCACTGGCTCTCAATCCCTGCCCCGAGGGAAATTGCCTCATTGTTCTTTTCCTGTGTCACAGAGACAGCAATACCAAATGGTATTGCAGACTGCAAAAAAAAAATCAATTATACAGATAAATCAGCCAAGCTGAGGTTTACAATCCTTATAAAGTTTAACTTATAACATACAAGTAAAAAGGTGGACTTATGAAGACATTTTTGAAATGTATACAAGTGGTTGACAGAAATAGAACTAATGTTTCAGTGCCAAGCATGTTTTATGCACTATCTCACTTGATCTTCACAATCCTGTGATGTAACTATAATTAGTATCCATATTTTAAAGCTGAAAATGAGGCTCAAGGACATGAAGTAATTCACTCCATGTCACAAAACTAGTAAGGAGCAGAGTTGGGCTGGTCAGTGTTGATCAGTTGAGCTATGTTTCTCCCTGCGAAACTACATGGGACAATGGTTAGTGGCATGGAATCTGGAATCAGACTATCTGGGCTCAAGTACCATTTGTGCTCCTTCCAGTGTTTTAATGTAGTTATCTAGTCTCCTTGAACCTTAGGTTTTTGTTGCTGTTCTTTGTTCATGTTTGGCTTTTTTATTTGTTTATTATAATCTGTAAAAGAGGAATAAAGAGTCCTTAACTCATAGGGATTTGAGGATTGAAGGAATTATATCTGTAGAGTACTTAGAAGAATGCCTGGTACTATATGAACACGATATGACTGTTTAACAAACACACATATATGGTTGTTATACCCTGAAGTTAGAAGAGGTCATGAGTCATATCTAGCCCACTGTGCCGCTGCCAGGAATAACTCCACTAAACATATCGCATAGCAACAGATGGCGCCCTGAAAGATCTTTGCAGATGGCAATGTTACCACTTTCCCTAACAACATAAAACATTTACATACTGTTAGATCCAGAAAATACTTCCTCAGCTTGAACTTCAACGCTTCGTATTATGATTTTAGCCTACTTTCCACTGTGCAGTCCTTGGAAGAAATGGAAAAGAGATGAGCACGGCAAGGTGGAAAACGGAATTTCATGAGGAAAGGAAGAAGGCTGAAATCTCTCCCAATCTCACCCCCAAGAATTTCCCCACCTTCTGTGGTGACAAAGACATAGGAATAGAAATGGAACCCTAGGTTCCAGGCTTGACTCTGACTCTACCCGGCTATTTGAACGTAAGCTAATCACTATATCCCTCTCACTCCAGCACCCTTATCCAGGCAATAAAAATACTAGATGCAGAGATCTCAAAGACCTTTAATGTTAAAAAAAAATTATGAGGGAAAATGACTTGTTCAAGGTAAAACCACTTCTTAACACAACACTCTTCCCACTACACTTCTAGAAAAAATATTTTAACAGAGACCGATCTCTTACCTGCTGCCTCCTTATCACCACAAAATTTCAGCCAGGGCCTGGTAAATTGAATTATTGTTTTCAGATCTCCCCCATTCCCTATATCAATGTATTCTGCCATGTGACGTCGCGGTTCTTCCCAACAGAGGCAGAATTTACTTCACTTTCTTACAGATGTCCGTCTTGGCCATATGACTTACTTTGGCCAATTGAATTTGTGAGGAACTGATGGTTGGCCACCTTTGAGCCTAGCTTTTAAAAGCTTACATGTCTCTGTTCACCCACCATGAACTTCTACCATCATGATGGGAAGAATCTGCCTCAGGTAGACCCCTGATCCCTGAAAAATAGAGACACATACTGCAGACCTACACAGAGCTAATAAACTGAGCCAAGATCCTATAAACCTTACAGAGTTCAACAAAGCTACCCCAGACAAATAGATGTTTAAGTTAGGCCTGGCAGGGTGGCTCATACCTATAATCCTAGCACTCTGGGAGACTAAGGCGGGAGGATTGCTTGAGCTCAGGAGTTCGAAACCAGCCTGAGCAAGAAAAATTAGCCGAGTGCAGTGGAGCAAGCCTGTAGTCCCAGATACTCAGAAGGCTGAGGCAAGAGGATCACTTGAGCCCAGGTGTTTTTGGTTGCTGTGAGCTATCATGACACCACTGCACTCTAGCCCCGGCAACAGAGCAAAACTCTGTCTCAAAAAAAAAAAAAAAGTTTGAGCTAGAAGTAAATGTTTATTGCTATATGCGACTGACTTTGGGAATGCTTTGTTATATTTTACTTATGATAGCTAACCAATATACAAAGTTTGCCAGAGCTTTCAAGGAAAGCATTTAGTGGCCATGATAAATTTCACATCAGCAGACAACTTCATCTACCAACAATTTCCTATTATTTTCCAAAGTGAGAATTTACTCTTGAACTCAAACATCAGCTTACTTAAGGTTCTTATTTCCCTGTCTGTTTTCTCATCTGCAAAATGAAGATAACAATAGTACCTACATCATTCAGCTGTTGCAAGGCTCCAAAGAGATAATGGATGGGAAATACATATTGAATATTTGATAAGAATAGCAATGATGATGATGTTGGTGGTGATGATGATAATGAATTGGTACCTTCCTTGACACAATCATGGAGAGGAAAGTAAATGCTTTGAAAACAATATACAAAAACTTTCCTGTGGCTATAAGATTCTTGTTGGGATTAAAGCTTTTTTCCCCCCTTTATTGCCTAATAATGCCAACTTCCTGTGATTGTCAAAGGATGTAAGAAGCAGCTAAGTACGTGTTATCTCACACACACAGAGGATACACAAATAAACAAGCAAAAAAAAAAAATCTCTGGACATGCTATCCTGGGGAGTATATATCCTACTGTGAGCAGAATCCAGTTTCCTGGGGAGATTTTTCAGACAAAGTCTGGCTTTGAAAGATGGACCTCCTTCGAGGACTGCTGTGCCTGGTGGGACTGATAACATAATTAAAAAACAGAACACCTGCTTTGGTTGAAACACGGGCACATAAAGTTCTATTAACAAAGTTGTCTGGATAGATATATGCTTAGAAATATATAAAATTCGAAATATAGCCCTTCACTTTCAGAACTGCAATGTGAGGCCTAGCTACGTTCCACTCTTGGCTTGTCTCATTCATACAACTTTAGAAGTAAAATGAACTCTGTATCTGATTCCCCTCATTTTTATCAGATAAGAAAACCGTGATGCAGAAAGGTACATGTGATTCTCTCTGGAGGGAAATGGCTGAGGTCATCTCAATGGTATCACCTCACTTAAAGTTCCACATCTGATCATGAGATTATAAGTGATCTGAGTATATAGAGCTCTGTTTAAAATGTCATTTATGAAATATCTTTGAAGAAAAATCTGACTACATCTATCTAGGAGTCTAGTGATCTGGGTTTTGGTCCCATTTCCCACACTAACAAACTGTGCCCCTGGGTCAGTTACATAACCTTTTAAGCCTCAGTTCCCTCATCTGTAAAGTGAAGTTGGACTAATAACTTTAAATAAACCTCCTACTACTAAACTACAATATATTAATGAATAGATAGTAATAGACAGGTTCATTTCAATTTTTTAAAAAATTAACAACCACAATAGTCCTATGTTATATAGGCAGGAATCATTTCCATAAGTTATTTATTTTTCTTAAGAGCCAGGGTTTTGCTTTTACTCAGGTTTGTCTCTAACTCCTAACCTCAAACGATTCTCCTGCCTCCACCTCCCACAGTGCCAGGATTACAGAGGAGTGCCATCCCACCTTGCCCCACGTAAGTTCTTAAAGTGCTTAAGACCTGCTAGATCCCCAAATATGATCTAAAGAGCATGAAGATAGGATTCGAAGAATACGGGTTCTAATTTTTGCTCTGCCAGTATCTTCCTGTGGGACCCGGGAGAGGTCACTTTCCCTCCCTTGGTCTTTGCTGCAATCTCTCTCTGGAATACAAGATATGCTGAAAGCTCCCTTGTGATTATCATATCAAAGTACTGTAGACACATAATCAGAATTTTTCTTTTTCCTACCCTTTGAGTATATTCCAGAGGTTCCTAGTTAGGGTCTCAAAAGACCATTATAACACTCACTGTTCATTACCAACTTAACAGCATATCTTCTTTACTATTTAGTCAGATAATCAGGCAGGCAAGCAATGTTCTCAGGAGAAGTAAGTCCCTTTCCCAGGCCATGAGGGAATCTTAGTACTCCCAATTATATACCTATAAGTTGGCCTACAAATCAGCTATGCCAATAAAGTCTAAGGGAACGTCTGCTGGTGACTTTGGGAAGACTTTTTCTCTCTGGATGAAAAAAAAACTTGTTATACGAAAAGAGCCCTTTCCTGTCCTTATGTTTGGGATGCTAATATGTGAGGATGTGATATGTTTATCTGTGAAAGCTATCTCATGACCCTGAGGTGAAGTCTAAGAGAGTCACACAGAGAAGACCGAGAGGCCACTGACTGAAACTTGTAACTGCCTACCTCCAGAGTTCTTAAATGAACAACAAATGTTCTAATGGTAACTGAAGGTTAATCTTGTATGTCAACATGGCTAGGCTGCGATACCTGAATATTTGGTCAGACACTAATCTAGATGTTGCTGTAAAGGTACTTTCTAGATGAGATTACCATTTAAATCAGTAGACTTTAGGGAAATATGGTTAACCTTTAGGATGTGTGTAGCTTTATTCGATCAGTCAAATGCCTTAGGAGAAAAAAGACCCAGGTCGCCTGAGGAAGAAAGAATGCCTGTGGACTTGAGCTATAACACCAACTTTTCCCTGGGTCTCTGGCTGGCTTACCTTCCAGATTTTGGACTTGCTAGCCCCAACAATCAAGCGAGCCAAATCTGTTTCTCTCTCTCCTTCCCTCCCTGCCCTCCCCCATACATATATCTTTTTGGTTCTGTTTCTTTAGCAAACTTTGACTAATATACGATATAATCCAATGTCAGAAACAATTTTGACTGCAAGTTAACAAAAAACCCAACTGACTCGTTGAGTAACTTTGTTCCTGGCCACTTGTTATTGCTCTCCAACACCCCACAAGAGAAAATCATTACCAAAGCCCCTAGAACCTTAATTCTATAGAGGCATACCTCATTTTATTGCGTTTCACAGCCATTGTGGTCTTTTATTAATACACACTGAAGGTTTGTGGCAACGCTGTGTCAAGCAATTGAATCAGTGCCATTTTTCCAACAGCATGTGCTCACTTTGTGTCTCTGTCAGCATTTTTTTATCAATAAAGTATTGTTTAATTAAAGTATATACTTTTTTATAGACATAATGCTATTGTACAATTAATGGACTATAGTAAATGTAAACATAACTTTTATAGGCAATGGGAACCAAAAAAAATTGTGACTCACTTTATTGCAACATTCATTTTGTTGTGATATTTGCTTCATTGCAGTGGTGTAAATCTCAGCTCACAATATCTCCAAAGTATGCCTGTATTGGAGCTTCCATAAAGACATTTATTAATACAAATTAGCAGTTAAGAATATGGAATTCCCTGTGTGAGAAGGCACTCAATTTTAAGTGTCTCTGGTTTACAGGATGAAGACCATGGACTTGGAGAGACCAGATAGACCTGGGTTTAAAATCTAGCTCTGTTATTTTGTAGCCTGTGTGATCTTGAGCAAGTATCTTATCCTGAGTGCTGTTTTCTTCATTTGTAAAATAAAAGACATCTTCACAGGGTAGGCCATGATGCAGAGTAGATATTGAATGCAAGTTAGCTCTTATACCTTTATCTACCCACAAAATATTTATTAGGCCTACACAGTAGCCAGTAGCCACAGGCCACTATTTTAACTTCAGTTAAATAAAATTAAATGTAAAATTCAGTTTTTCGGTCATACAAGAAACTTTTCAAGTATGCAGTAGCCATGTGTGACTAGAAGCTACTCTAGTGGACATTTCAGATATACAATATTTGATATTTCCTCAAAAAACAGAGAATTCTTAAATTACAATCCAATTGAAGGGGATATATGCTCTTGATTTCATATATCTCCTATCAAGCTCACACAGGCTTAGCTCATTCATTAAAGTGCCCCCCAATAGTTAAAAGTGGAAAGAACACTAGGGTTTTTAAAAGGGAAGAAACTTTTGATGTCTCTCTGTTCTGTGACCCAGTTCTCCTCTGCTCTAGTGGAGGACAAGAGACAGAGAAAACAGGTGACCTCCTCCTGGGTCAGGGTGCATTCTATGTCACCAAAAATCAGGATGATATTTCCTTTTAACATTCTATTCTGGAAGCTAAATGTGGCCAGTTTTCCATTTTTCAGGCATAGATTACCTTGTTACAGAATCTTATCAACAACATCACCACATCTGTCTATATGGGAACATTCTTAGATTGCATGAGCAAAGGGGTTACTGTGTGCCAGGTACTTTACATATGTGATCTCATTTCATATTAAAATAGAGTTGCTTTGGGTTTGCTAGAGAATACATTGGTTTTCCGCAAATGACTGATTTCTTCTGTATACACAGTAGAAACATAACAAACATTTGCTGAACCATATTCTATTGCATCTTTCTGAATTAACCTGTGTTTTCCCTTGGATGTAGAGCAAAGAAAAATCTTTTATACTGCTGGTGATGAATGATGACATACATTGATAAAACCAGTTTGGAGATCGAATTGGAACTCCATGTAGAAAAGACACATAGATTCTATAACGTAGAAATTTTATTTCTAGATATATAACCTGGAGAAAATTTTATATTTGCACAAGAAGACATGCAAGACACTGTTCACAGGAGTATTGTTTGCACTAATATAAAAAAATGGAAGCAATTGACTCATCAGCCAATAAAATAATGGTTGAAGAAATCATGGTATAGTTTTGCAATGGAATACTATTATAAACGTTAAGATGAATAATCTTGAGTTGAATTTATAAATGCAGATGAATCTCACAATTATAACACCGAATGAAAAAAAAGGAAGGTACAAAAGAATACATGATTATTCCATTTTTATAAATATAAAAAACAATAAGACCAAATATTTATATACTGTTTCCAAAAGAGTTCTATGCATTTTACATATATAAATGCTTTTTAATCCCCACAACAACACTATGAGGTAGATACTACAATTGATCCTGTATTATACATAAGGAAAGTAAGGCCCAGAGAAGTTAAGTCACTTGGCTAAGCTCAACAACTAGTAAGTTGAAGAGCTGAGCTGCAAACCCAGGTAGTCTTACTCTAGAGTCCACAGTCTTAACTATTGTGTTACATAAAACAGTACTATATATGCCATAGGGAAATTCACAGATGAGGTAAAAGAAAAGGAAAGTCACAATAGGGGAGGAAGACCCAAATATGAAGATAATCAGAAGGATAAACACACAAAGCTTCCCTCAGCCGCTGCCTTCCTACATGTACAACACATCAGACTGTTGGTGGAAGACATGCTATGATGAGATATTAATTATCTCTCAGGTTCTTTTCAATTTTTTTGAAATTATAATATATACTCTGAAAAGTACACCACACAAATGTCAGATCTGTACAAACTGAACACACTCATGTCAACCAGCTTCCAGATGAAAAAACAAAATGTTACCAGTTTCCTTGAAGAATTCCTTGTTATCCGTTGTGGGTTTTTTTTATTTATTTATTTTCAGTATCAATTCCACTCTGGGGTAACCACTCTGGCTTCTAACACCATCAGTTAGTTTTGTCTAGTTTTGCTCTTTACGAAATGGACCCTAATAGAAAATAATTTTCTGCGATAGATTTTTTTTTACTTGACCTTAAATTTGTCAGATTCACCCATCGTGTGGTATACAACAGCTCTAGTTGGTCTGTCCTCACTGCTGTGGAGTAACAAAAATATACCACACTGTATTTACACATTCAGTTACACATAGGCCTTATTGATCTTTTTTTTTTTTAATCCTTCCATAGAAGCCCTAAAAAGTTGGGGTCAGAGTACAGTGTAGGAGAAAGAGCACAGACTCTGGAGTAACAAAAATCTACTTGAAGCTAGCGTCTGTTAATAACTATGGGTCCTTGGACAAGTAATTTAACCATTACAGGTCTTGATTTCCTCATCTGTAACATGTGGATAATAAAACTAACTGAGATGGCATACAGCAAGTACCTATTAGATGACAGTTATTATTATAAGGATTTTAAAATCTTTCTTGTTTACTTGAAAATCACTTATGAATTACTGTTATGTAGCACCTTGACTACTGGATACTACCTGCTAATGAATTCTGGTAGCCATGAAGACCCAATCATGTGGGAAAATCTGAAATTCGAATTCTTTGAAGCTGTTGATGGGTGATTTGCTGCTGTTTCCTCCTCTCTTCCAGGGCAGGCACTGAACAAAACTAATAGCTTTGGCTCATCTACCCTTTCTTTTAGTACTTTCTCAGTCTAAGCTACCTCCAAAACAGTCCCCCCTCTTAAACTTCTTTCTGTGAACTCTGTTTATGGAGAAGAAACAATAAGACTGACATTCCCATGCCCTGCTGTCACGGTCCTCTTGCCCACCAACTGTTGGGTGAGAAGACACTATATCAGAGCTACCACTCCAGCTCCCACTCTCTAAGAAGTGGGTTAAATGCACACTCAGATGTCTTAGTCAGACTATTTGGCCTTGGTCTCACAAGAAACCACAAAAAGGCTCAATTCAGTGGCTGTTCCTCTCTGGCAAGGGCATCCTTGAAAAAGAACTGAAAACATCATACTGTGGGCAACTCTGACAAGACCCAAAAAATATGAATCAAAGGGTACAAATACTCTCCCTGTCATGTGTCTAGAGGAGATGACTGAGTCTTTATTTTGCCATCTTTAGTGGACAGTCCAGCATTCTACACTGAAGGAAGAAAGACGCATTATGAACAGAGCTGGACTAAGCCTTGTTTGTCCTCCCTCGATCTTGGGTCACGGGCAGGGGAGGGGGAGGAAACTGAATGGTGATGGGAAAGGGAATAGTAGAAAGAAGGGTTCTGCTAATCGAGTGATAGCTAAAGTGTGCCTATGGGGGTGGACTCACAAACTCTGCATGTGTTGAAACTGGAAGGATAGAAGAAGTAAACCGAACAGAAATCTAGAGTAGGTGGACAAAGAACTCTAAGCCTGGCAGACAAGAAATTCAGAAAAAAGGGTGAAGTAGGCAATTATCTTTGATCTACCCTAAGCACCAGAAATTAACGCTTACATTAACCCAACAGAAGATATGTCAAATACTCACAGCTAAGAAACTGTGGTTCAAATCCTGGATTTACCACTGGCTTTTCCCACTATCAAATGAGTCTAAAAATAACCACCAAGAAGATTACATTAAGGTTCCAAACTAGAATAGCACCATTATCAAACCCAACAGTGAAAAGTGAAGGTGTGGCTGACAGGATTTGAAGGCTGAAAAGAGATAAAAAGAGACAGAAGTGCTAATACCTTCATCTTACAAAGTTATATTCAAAAGTTGATGGAGATAAACAAAAGAGTTAAATATCTTATTTAAAGTAACAAAAGTAACCAATAGAAGAAGTAAAATGTTATAATAATTACCAAAAATCGGAAAGGGAGGGAAAATTGGAAGGAAGAGGGAAGTGTGAGCAATGATCTCCTATATACATACCATGAAGAAATGAAAAATTTTCTAAACTAAAATCAAAAAATAGCAATATAAGCATATTTTTATAATATGATAACACATGAATAAAATATAAATGGTTAAAAATTGATTCCTCAGACTCCTGGGAAAGAATGGAATCCTTTTGATTTCCTTTATAGCCTTCGTGGTACTATTTCATTTTTAACAACATGTATATGTTTATATGTGGTTCTATAAGATTAATATTTAGAATGGAAAAACTAAAGATGATATTTTCAAAAACTGAGGATTGTGAAATGGGATTAGTATTATGAAATTGCAGATCATACATTAAAATTATAAAAAAAAACAAATGTCTACCTCCTTGTGAAAATACCCTAACTGCCATACAGAGGTTGAAAGATATATCCTATTAATTGATCAGTTTTAGCATAAAGAGGTGGTTTACAAATCTTTATAGAAAATAGAATTATATTTTAAAGAAGTAGTGCCAAAAAAGTTCACAATATAAGACAGATCCAAGGAAAACTACTCTGGTTACAGTAGGAAGTTAGGAACCCCATCCAAAGAGTTTCTTCATGAAAAAAACACCTCTAATGGACATGATACCTATGAGATCACCTGTAATCCCATGCTTAGAAATCTGACAGGCCCAGATTCTTTGCCACTTTATAGCAAGGATTACCTTTTCTCCATTGTACAATAACATGTTCCTCACTTCCATCCAAGACCCCATCGGAATCACCCTTAAGGTCCACATTTCCACTAACATTCTGTACATGATATTTATGTATTCTCTAAGATGAAAACTTTCTCTATACCTCTTCTCTTTTCTTTCTGAGCCCCCATTAAAATCACTCTTAAAAGTCCCATCACAGCAATGTCAGTGACTTCTAGCACACACATCGAAACTCTCTCAGCCTCTACTAATTATCCAGTTCCAAAGGTGATATCACATTTGTAGATATTTATTACAGCAGCACACCACTTCCTTTTTTTTTTTTTTTTTTTTTTTTTTTTTGGAGACTGGGTCTCACCCTGTTGCCCTGGCTAGAGTGCAGTGGCGTCAGCCTAGCTCACAGCAACTTCAAACTCCTGGGCTCAGGCGATCCTCCTGCCTCAGCTTCCTGAGTAGCTGAGACTACAGGCATGCGCCACCATGCCCGGCTAATTTTTTCTATATTTTTAGTTGTCCAGATAATTTCTTTCTATGTTTTTAGTAGAGATGGGGTCTCGCTCTTGCTCAGGCTGGTCTCGAACTCCTGAGCTCAAACGATCCGCCCGCCTCAGCCTCCCAGAGTGCTAGGATTACAGGCATGAGCCACCGCGCCCAGCCAGCACCCCACTTCTTGGTACCAATTTCTGTATTATTCTATATTCGTCAGAGCAGCAGAAACAATAGGATATGAATATCTAGGAAGATATTTATTACAAGGTATGGGCTTGTGTGATTATGGAGATTTAAGAAGTCCCATGATCTGCCATCTACAAGCTGGAAACCAAGGAAACCAAGTGGTATACCTTGAAGGGCTAAGAGCTTGAAAACCACTGGCATATATTCCAATCTGAAAACAGGAACACCCAGGAAAGGAAAAGATGAATATTCCAGGTTTAATCAGCTATTGGAGATTCCTGTGGCCCAGTCAAGTTGACACATAAGATTCGCAATCATACCCTCGTAGAGTGAAGAGTGGTAGCCCAAAATAATACTCAATTGCCATAAAAATTATCTTATGGAAAAAAATTTACCTTAGTGAAGCCTATTTGCTCCTTCCGGAAATTTTCCAGGGGTTTGATCAGCAAATCACTAGCATTGTGTACCTAGAGAAAAAAGAAAAAACACACAGAACAACTTTTACGTTAACAAAGTTCATATACAAGATTCCTTGTTACTATATTTTCTTGTAATACACTATCTTGCAAAACAATAAAATGTTTGATGGTTTGTTACTGTTTTTTTCCCCCATATTGCCTCTGAAAATCAAATGCTTTGACAGGAAATGAGAGAAGGAACATCAGGGGCTTTTCTCTGTAACGTTAATGGTAGTCTGACCCCAGTTTTAATCAATAAATAACTAGAGTGATGTCTAACAGCAGACACAGGGGACCTGAAAGACACGTGAAAAGCAGAAAGAGAATGGCAAATACATGAAAAGGCAAAATGTACCAAAAGCAAAACATTTCATGAAAGGTAAATAAGTTAACAATAATAGCATTAGGATAAATCCCAGGATAAATCATTTACAGTCCTGCTCTGGTATGCCATAAAACCAGAACATTTTCATCAACTTGGAGTGTTATTATAGCATAACAGAAAACACCAGACCAAGCCTTAAAATTACGTAACTATAGATGTTGAGAATCTGATAGGAATGGCCTGATAGGTACTACAGATATTGGCATTGATAAGTTCTACAGATATAAAAATATCAGATACAAAGTGGACTCCTTGTTCTGTGGACAGGTAAAGATATACAAAGCTTTTTCTTCATATAAACCTCTTGGGAGACTGCATCTGACCTAGGCAACAAACATGGTTTGCTTCCTTAGTAGTGACAGTTAGAATCACTATAATGGAAGGCCTCAGAGAAGGCATCTATGGGGCTACTTATAGGACCCATTATATTAATTTTGATCTCTTAAAAGGGAAATAGGTTGGGCATAGTGGCTCACACCTGTAATCCTAGCACTTTAGGAGGCCAAGGTAGGAGGATCACTTGAGGATAGGAGTTCAAGACTAGGCTGGGCAATAGTGAGACTCCATCTCTACTAAAAATAGAGAAATTAGCCAAGCATAGTGGGGTGCACCTGTTGTACCAGCTACTCAGGAACCTAAGGCAGGAGGATCACTTGAGCCCAGGAGTTTGAGGTTGCTGTGAGCTAGGCTGACACAATGACACTCCAGCCCAGGCAACAGATTGAGACTCTGTCTCAAAAAAAAAAAGAAATATGATATTAATTCCTCTCCTGGAAAAAAGGAAAATGTCCACTGTCAAACTTTTGCTCAAAGACCTGGCACCCATATATCCATAATTCTGTCTAAGGAGACCCTCCTTCCCCTGAGGCCAGTTACTTCTCCTTTAGGAAAATTTTCTTGATAACACTCTTTCCCACCCTTTCCTACGCCCATACTCATACCACCTCAGCCAGCTCAGAAGACAGCCAACTTTGTGGGATAGATCTACATGTTGGGCTGGGCTAGAGGAGGGTACTCCCTACACACAAGAGATCTTCCTGGGCACAAAAGGGACTCTGCAGAGGGACTCAGAGAGAGGACTCCTTGGATAGATAAGGTACAGAGTAGGAAAGTAGGTACTGGAAAGTTCTTCAAAGAATCACTCTTCTATAGCAAAACACTAGGTGAGCTCTCTGGACAAAGACATAAGAGGAGATAACACATAGATAAGAACTGGAGTGGGAGTGGGAGAGGCACTACTACACGCAAATCAGACTAGGGCAGGGAGGGGACCATAAAAAAATAAATTCCTAGGCCGGCGCGGTGGCTCACGCCTGTAATCCTAGCTCTCTGGGAGGCCGAGGTGGGCGGATCGTTCTGAGCTCAGGAGTTCGAGACCAGCCTGAGCAAGAGCGAGACCTCATCTCTACCAAAAATAGAAAGAAATTA
>CAUYSK010098839.1:0-27935 GCA_963575035.1 Avahi laniger
AATTTCTTTCTATTTTTGGTAGAGATGAGGTCTCGCTCTTGCTCAGGCTGGTCTCGAACTCCCGAGCTCAGAACGATCCGCCCACCTCGGCCTCCCAGAGAGCTAGGATTACAGGCGTGAGCCACCGCGCCCGGCCTCTCAGCATCTTTTTGAACTTCTACTCTTACATCATACAATCCATACTTGATCTTCACTATATTTGTAGTCTTTGATCAATCAACATTTATTCAGCATCTACTGTACGGAAGACTCCACTGGGCATCAAAGATACAGGACCTTATCCCAGTTTTCTAGGACAGTGCTGTCTGATAGAAGTTTCTGCAGTGAAGGGACTGTTCTGTGTCTACTCTGTTCAATATGATAGCCACTAGTCGCATGTGGCTGTTGAGCACTTGAAATGTGGCTAGTGCAACTGAGAAACTGAATTTCTATTTTATTAATTTAGCTACATGTGGTTAGTGGCTGCCATTTTGGATAGCATAGCTTCAGGAATTGAGATAAAATATTGACATGAAAGATAACCGACTGTACTAGGTGGCACATGATCAAATCCAAATAAATCACATAGTATAGTAAAGACTGTGTTATATGAAATTAAGAAAGGGATAGAAAGTTGAGGGCAGTCTCTGGAGTTCTAACACCTGATGAAATGATTTATTATCTTGTTATTTAATATGCAGTATAGTTATCTAGTATTTCTGCCTGTCCAGTGTCCATTCTTCCACCTTGTAATCACAGTATTTTAATCTTCCTTCGAATAGTCACTCAATGTGGTATGTGTGGGGCTGCCCTCATCCTTGTCCTCCAGAAGGAAGCTCATGACCCAGGTTGGCAAACCCATTTTTTTCTGACCACCATGATGGGTTTAATGAGGGCCTTTGACCCAAGCCAGACCAGTGACACTTAATTTAAGGAATTTCGTAGGAATTTTTGGAAGAAGCCCGTTCTCTTTCACTGGGGTTGCTAAAAGAACAGGATAGAACCTGGGTCTGCTGGTGGCTATCTTGTTCCCTAATAGTCTGTCTATTTAAAGCCAAGGCAGAGGACAGAAGACCCGGCAGATGAAGACAGAGAGTATCCTGATGATATTGAATATCTCCTGGGTCCAGCCATACCTGAAGCCTCTCTCCCTGGTCTTTTCAATTACAGTGAACTAATAAATTCCCTTGGTTGCTTTAGCTTCTTTGAGCTGGGTTTTTGTAAGTTTAAGCAAAGTAAATAAAACCCTTAGTGCAATGCCTAGCACATCAGTGTTTAATAAGTATTAGATATTATAGCTTTAATTTCAGTAGACTTGAGTAATCAGGTAAGTCTTCATGGATGAAGAATGCACAGGATTTAGATAGGTGAAGTGGAGAGAGGGAAAGGGAAATTGCAGGCAAGTAAACAAAATGGGAGGCTACTGAAGTAATCAAGGAGTGAATATTAAGGGGTTGGACTGGAAGAGTGGCAGTTAGAATAAAAAGGAATGGGTTAAGAAATTCAGAGGTCATGGCATAATCCACTGGTACTTCATTTATTTACTCATTCAGTAAACATTTGCTGAGCACCTACTATGTGTTGGACACCACACTAAGCACTGGAGGTAAAGAAGTGATTGCTTACCTTACAGCCACCTACTCTTCCTTCTTCTTTGCTAACAACTTTTGTTTTTATTGGCCTTCTTCACATGGCCTTGTCCTTCACAGGAACCTTCTAAGTCCCTCCCCACCTAAGTAGGCAAATCTTGATAGTGCTCTCATTCCCCTTACCAAATACTCTCTTTAGATGGAGGCATATGATATGTTTCTAGTCAATGAGAGGTGAAGAGTAATCTGCTGGGAACCGTGAAAGCCATAAAGGCAGCGTTGTTCCCATTTGTTTCTGAATGGTGCCACCTGCAGGTGACACCCAGTACTGCAGTAGCTATGAGAGAAATCGGCCCAAAAGGACAAGCCAGTATGCCCAAGATGGCAGAGTAGAAAGGTGTAAGGAACCTGTGTCCTTAGTGGTGTATTTGAACAGCTGCATTAACGAATCCTGGAAGGGCCCCACCTTAGACATTGTGTTATATAGAATAATAAATGTCATCATTTAAGGCTTCCCTTCCCCCCTGCTCCCCACCCTTCTGGTTATTTGCAGGTAAAAGCTTCCTCATTAGAAGCTCCCACTGTAGTGCCAGAAAAGCATGCGGTTAAACTGTCCAGCCAAAAGGATGGATTTGACATCATGGTGTAGGAACTGTGTCATCCTCACGATCTTAGTCCAGGGATTTATCTGTATTTATAACACACTGCTAATTACAGAGTGTGGTTATTGGTTAGGCACACAAGACATTAAATGTGTATATATTGTACATAATGTGTACAAAAGCTTCCTTGTTGTCTGACTAATACAGCCCCTTGGAGACCGATGCGTGAACACATAAGTATAATTAAAAGAAACAAGTCAATGGGTCCTAGGATCCATGGTCATATGGAGTGTCATGAAAGGAGGATGAGTTCTGCAGGCGGCTGGGAAGCCAGAAAGGCTGTTCAGAGACAAGTCATTCAAGCTAGGTCTTGAAGGTCCTGTAGACATTTTCTAAGCAGAAAAGAGATGGGCCTTCATTTGGCATAAGTGAAGGTACTGGGTAATAGGCATGAGGGTATGTATGTGGCGTGGCTGAGAAACAAGAAGTGTGATCTAGTCAGAATACACAGTTGAGAGGGAGGAAGTCGCAGAATGTGGGACATGAGACCAAAAGAGAAACATTATATGGGATTTGAGCTTCATCTTTTGGAAAATAGGAACTAGCAAAGGTTCGTAGGCAAGGAAGTTCAAATTCTAAGTTGCTCTACTTGACAAAAGGTTGTTGCAATAGTTTGGATGAGAAAAAATAAGGGCTACAGATGATGGTGAGGAGAGGATTCAAGGGAACCAGAACCTTGGACCTGACCCCAGACATGTGGGATACCCGTCATGTGAGTGAGGCCATTTTGGAATTTCCAACCCAGCCCAGCCCAGCCTCACAAAGGGCAGCTGATATCAGGTCAGGGAAGAGCCAAGCCATCCTCTTCAAGTCCTGCCCAAATTCCTTCTTGAAACCATTAAATTCTGGGTGGTTGGTTAAGCAACGATAACTTAAACAGTGCAGTCATCCCTTGGTATTGTGGGGGATTAGTTCCAGGACCCCGGCAGATATCAAAATCCATGGATGCCCAACTCCCTTACACAAATGGTATAGTATTTGCATATAACCTACACATATCCTCTTGTATACTTTAAACCACCTCTAGGTACTTATAATACTTAATACAATGTAAATGCTAATGTAAATAGTTGTTATACTGTATTATTGTTTAGGAAATAATGAAAAAAATCTGTACATGTTCAGTAAAGATGCAATTAAAAAATACTTCTAATCCATGGTTTGTTGAATCCATGGAGGGCTGACAGTACTTCAGAAAATGAAAAAAAAAAGAGTCTAATCATCTGTTGGGCAGGCAGTGGGCTGGGATTGCGAGATCTGGCCTCTGCAGAAGTTTTTATTTTTTTTTTATAGACAGGGTTTGCTCTGTTGTGGAGTCTACAGTGCAGGCCACAACCATAGCTCACTGCAGCCTTTTACTCCTGGGCTCAAGCAATCTTCTTGCCTCAGTCTCCCAAGTAGCTGGGACTATAGGTGTATGCTACCATGCACAGCTACTTTTTAAATTTTTCATCACAGCAGGGCCTTGCTATGTTGCTCAGATTGGCCTCGAACTCCTGGGCTCAAGTGATCCTCCTTCCTTAGTCTCCCAAAGTGTTGGGATTACAGAACTGAGACACAGCAGTGCCTGGCCTCTGCTGAAGCTTTATATTTGCATTTTTGTTGCTGACAACACATGGAGAATCCAACTCATCTGTTTCCTGAGATAGCTGCAGATGTGCTGCTTTGACCCTTCCCAAGCCACTCAGGAATTGTGGGTTCAATTCAGAGATTTGTGTTTCCACACTATTCACAGGCTACAGGTCCCTCCTTAGTGTGAGCAGGAAAACATTTTCCTAGCTTGGGGGAGGGTTCAGATCCTTCTTTTGTTGTCAGCTCTGACGGCAAGCTAATTATTTTTAATGACTTTTGGTACCATGGCAAACACAATTTGTACTTCAGATCCACAAACATGAACCCAGAATACCTATGTTCTTTGTGAACCAAGGGCTTAAAAGCTGAAAGGTGTGGCCGGGTGCGGTGGCTCAAGCCTACAATCCTAGCACTCTGGGAGGCAGAGGCGGGTGGATTGTTTGAGCTCAGGAGTTGGAGACCACCCTGAGCAAGAGACCCCCATCTCTACTAAAACTAGAAATATTAGCTGGGTGTGGTAGAGTGTGCCTGTAGTCTCATCTACTAAGGAGGCTGAGGCAGGAGGATAGCTTGAGCCCAGAAGTTTGAGGCTACAGTGAGCTACGATGATGCCACTGCTTTCAGCCACTGCTCTCAACCCAGGGTGAGGGAGTGAGACTCCATCTAAAAAAAAAAAAAAAAATTAAAGAAATTGAACCTCTCTCCTCACTCCCCCGCTTTCATAGAAAAAATTAAAAAAATCCATAAGCTATATTCACAGTTTTCTAATACATAAACAAAAATAGACAGAAGATTACAAAGTAACCTCTATTATACACAGAGAAAGGGCTGCTAGACCTGTGAATATTAGCACAGGAAAGAACAGCACAGCACACTTTATTGGTAAACGTAACATCTGTCCCTAAATATGGTCAGTGCTCTCTCTGGGAAAACCCATGATAAGGATTATTGCCAGGCCTGCGGCTGTCCTTAGAAAGGTTTCGAGTCTGAGCCAAATGACATCTAACCTGCCTCTTTTGTGTGCTTCTACCTCCCACTATTTTTATATTAATACATACATTTCACTTTGTTTAATCTTGGACATGACATAACATTTATTTCTTAAACTTTATTTAAATTTTTATTTTTTACTCCCATGTGATTGTCAGGGAATAAGGTGGTGGTGGCTAAGAGCTGACTCTACAATAGCCTTTGGTTTTTTTTTTTTCAGCTCTAGCATATCACCTATTTCCTTTCCACAGTATTCAACTCCTACAGGGTGAACCAAGAGTCTAAAGCAAAAACTTGGGTTTACCAGAATTCCTACTGCGGGATTTAAAGAGAATATTCAGAGAAATTAATCTGAAGAAACTACGAGGTTGTGATTTTTTTGTTTTCATCCCCATATATGATTGTTGCTGCATTGCTGGCCCTAATGAGTGTTGTCTCCATCTTTGACTCTCTGTAGGTCAACAATAATAAAACAGGCCTTGGAAGTGAGTGATTTTCACAGTCCTCACTCTTACTCCTTCCACTGGGTATGGTTCCTTAATCTGACACAGTTCTAAGGCGGCTCCCAGGAGTACAATATTCGTAATTGGGACATGCAAGCTCTTGGGGAGGCCTGGTATTCCCTGGAGTCAAGTGGGACTTTGCAAATGCTCTAGCGTGAGTGCACATCTGCCCTAGAGTCTGGTTAACACCTGGTGCTCTTTAGTTTCACAGTGAAGCCCTAGCTTGGGCTCGAAGCAAACCAGGCTCCAGGCAAACTGAAGCTGGCAGATGCCCCCTTTTAGATTTCCTAGCAGTTTGCCTTTGCTTGGCTAACCAATGGGGAAAGATGTCTATAAAGCATTTGAGCTACACTGGGCAATTGGGTATGTAATGCATAAGCTAAAAAAAATTTATCTAACCAGACATAATGTTCTGTTTTTAGTTGACTATGTATGTTCATACTCCAAATTATCTATAACTGATAATGCCTTTATGAGAGAAGAAGAAAAACATGAATCGTACCCCCTAGAAATCACTCCCACAGAGAAAGGAACGCTTTGAGGGCATTTGTAAAATGAGAGGATTTACTGTCTTCCATCTTCCGTCAGTCTGAAATTGACTTAAACCTTCAAGACAGGTTATCAAGTCTTCAAAACTGACACTCATTTAAAAGGTGATTTAATTAAAAAAAAACCAAAGCGGGCCTATATTTGTAAACATTTATTCTCTTGAACTGAAAAAGGCTTGCATCAGCACACATTGTACAGCCTTGCAAATTACACAGAGATTTAAAAGAAGGTTCCTTGTTCATAAGTGCAATGAATCTTTGATGTCCAGTGATCCGCTGCAAATAATGAAAACAAATTGTAAACCACTTAAGAAGTTTCCAGCATTCATCAAACGCATTTCCTTAGCTGACAAAAAATTCACAAGGAGGAGAATGCAAGTAAGTGGCATTTAGTTATTGGAGGGACACATTAAAAAAAAAAAAAAAAGGTGGAAGTTTTTCCTGTCTAGAATGATTCTTTTTCCCCTTTGAATCTAAGTGGTTTGATTAAGAGGCATTAAGAACATAATTTACTTTATACTTAATGTTCATACTACCTAAATGTATAAGAAAAGAACCCTATGGGGGAGGAGTTCTGTATTTTCTGGAAATCATTTCTGTGTTTAGAGATTCAGGAGAAGAATAATCTTCTATCTGTGGGCTCTCCTTAGCACCTCTAACTCCCAAAAGAAGACAGAACATGGTTTTGACTTAGGTATTCCACTCCTGCATTCTTTTTCCCCCAAATTCTAAGTTGGGTCACATTGTGCTAGCTGCAAAAAGAAATACAGGTTGCAACTGGTTATAATCATTTTGAAGGATAATTTGCTGTACAATAGAGCTTTGGATCTGATACAAGAATTCAGAAATATAAAACAAAATAACTACAAAAGTTAGGAGGCATTTGAACAGCATTTCCTTAGAAAAACCTGCTAACTGTATCATTCCGATGTGAATTCTCTAGTCATGTGGGGTGAAATGTGTATCTTCCCCATGCCCGCTGCCCCTTTGCTGGATCACTGGCATTTCTTCACGAGCTATAACGCCATGACCACACATCCTAGGAGTCTCTATATTGTTAACAGAAGCTCCAAATATCAAGCCAATCATGGGAGAGGGCAGGGGAATCATAGAGGTGAAGGGTCCAAAGGTGGCTCTGTTACTGAGAACTTGCCCTTTCCAAAATGTGAAAGTCATAGTGCTTCTTGCTTGTTCTCAGCTTAAACTTGTTAACTGAATTGATTTGCTTCTTCAGTGCATTCTGAGCAGCTGAAATGGAGGGGAATGTGGCTAAGACGGTGTATGTGGAGGCCAAGTCACTGGGTTTAGAGCGTTCAGGGTTGACAGTGTTGTCCCCGCTGCCACAGCAGAGGGGATGACGACGCAGCTGAGGCTGGGACTGGGGGTCCCGGAGCCACCGGATCTTGGCGCCAATTTTAAAGAGTTCCCCAAAAAGCTTCTCGGCTTCCATGCGAGTTATTCCATCTGGTAGTTCAGTTATTTCCAAGACCTTCCCAACAACTAGAATGAAAAAGGTATAGAATTAATATATCCCTGTTACCAAAAAAGTTGGGTAGAAAAGTCCTGCAAATACCAAATAAGACGTAAGAAACAAACAGATTTTCTGAAACCATTCAAATCCACAAAATTATAATTGTTAGAACCATCTTTTAAATACTTCCTACCTCTACCCTCCACTTAGGCAAGGAGTATGGAGCTCATGTTGTTAAGCCACTGACTTCAGTCTTTGCTGAGAGTTGCACATAAAAAATGCAGCTCTGTGCAGTGGCTCCTCTCAGTTAGGAGTGAGATCTTGGGCAAACACTTTCTGAACTTCACATTCCCATTGTACAATAAAATAATAGCACTTGCTCTAACCACCCTCAGGCTGCTGAGTAGAAAGTTAAAATTTGTGCGTTCAAACTCTCCCCCACATAGTTGTAAGGACAATTCCTTCCTCAGTGAATACAGAGGCTAGCGTTTCACTCGCGCTGCTCCTCTCACATACTTTTCTCCCTTTGGCCCCTTCGTCCCTTCTAACCCCACCTGCACCTGACTGTACATACTCTCACATCTGAAGTGAGACACTGGTAAGAACACATCCAAGAACCCTAAAGCAGAGATGATGAAATTTCCTATTACTTGAGGAAAACCCATTTCTGTGCTGTGGTTTATTTCTAAAGACTGTCACCAGTTTGTAGATCCACATCCAGCTGCCCCTCAGGGACACACCTGCTTCTCCTGCTCCAAGGTCCGTGGATGCAGCTTTTTTAGCTTGTCTTCTTCCTCGGTTTCCATGCCGGCTGCCAGGCTGACTCTGAACACCCACAAATAGTCCAGAAATAAGGTTAATAGTGCTGAAAAATGTGTCTGAAACGTTTAAAAATTTAACACCTAACCACACTTAATCTGGGTTCTGCACTTTGGCAGAAATAAACCAGCCCCAGGTCTTCTGAATTCTGTCTCTGCAGCAGGGCACTCTGCTCCTGACGATGACCAATTACTCGCTGACTATCCTTCATTAGCAAGGATGCGCCAAATCCCAGACATCACCCATCTTTGGGTGGCACTAGTGAATTACTGCTCCTCCAAGCAGAATGCTACCTTCTCCTTTGGACTGTTCCCAATGGAGCTAGTGATGAACTGAATAAACCAGCTGGCTGAGGCATAGAGCTCTCTTTGGGTAGCACCGACAGGTGGGCTCAGAGGTGCCCCCTACACTCTCAGCAACAGAAGTACGATGTTCTGCAACAAAGCCTAGGAGGTCGGACAGCGGCCTTTCATACCTGTTGGTTTGGAATGTGTCCATGCAGAACAGCAGGAGAGTTGTACTGCAGTGGTTGCCCAAGTAATGGATACCTGGCATCTCCTGAAAGTCAACAAAAAACATTTTTACATCTTTCTCTCCTCAGTTAAAAAGTACTTGCCAGAGTTTTTCTAAATTGTTCAGAATAATTAAGATGAACAGGGGAAACACGTTTGGCAGAATAAAACAAGTAACTGACATATTTTAAAAAATAATTAAAAATTTCACATATTTTTTAAAGGGCTGGGGCAAACTTCTGAAAAGATTAATGACTGGTAACAATGGATGTGAAGGAGGGTGAGTGGTAGGAACTAGGTGGACAGGGGATAGGATGGAGAGAAACTTCTTTGTATATTTTAAAACTATTTGTTAATTTTTGAACCATGTCACTATATTATGTATTAAAAAAAGTAAATAAATTTTAAAAAGTGGATGAAAATGAAATGTTAAAAAAATTGAAGATATGGAAGAGAAAGAATCTAAGAAAACTATCACACTAAATCCTAACATTCCATATGAAATCCACCAAAAAAACTATAATACTCATTCTAACCACTTCTGATGCTAAAATCTGCATCTTTCTATGATGATTATTAATAAAAACTTACATTTCAAAGGAAGGATGAAACTCTGGATAAATATTAAGCTCTATATTTTCCCAAATTCATTATTAGTTGTTATAAACATATGCATGTAATACATGTACATATACATTTAATATACTCACATATATTTTTATAGTTTTTTTTTTTTTTGAGACAGAGTCTCACTCTGTTGCTCTGGCTAGAGTGAGTGCCGTGGCGTTAGCCTAGCTCAAACTCCTGGGCTCAAGCGATCCTACTGCCTCAGCCTCCCAAGTAGCTGGGACTACAGGCATGCGCTACCATGTCCAGCTAATTTTTTCTATGTATTTTTAGTTGTCCAGATAATTTCTTTCTATTTTTTTTTAGTAGAGACGGGGCCTCGCTCTTGCTCAGGCTGGTCTCGAACTCCTGAGCTCAAACAATCTGCCTGCCTCGGCCTCCCAGAGTGCTAGGATTACAGGCGTGAGCCACCGTGCCCGGCCCATTTTTATAGTTTTAACCAATGGGTATATATGTATGTTCTAGGTCCCCAGTCTGCTCTTAATCTCTCTTTAAATGACAATCTGTATTTATAATTTGAACTTGCTTACAAAGAGTTGTACAGCTTCTAAGTGTCATTCATGAGTAAGTATCCCCTACCTAAATCAACAAGTGCAGGGTAGTCAGAATAAAGATCTTACAATTGTAAGATCTTCAGTAGAGCCTGAAGTCATCACAGAGTAAGGGGCTTAATAAAGCCCCTTTTGACTGCAAAAATTTTGTCTCAAAGAATAAGGTTTTCAGTTGTGTTACATTCTCATTTTATTTTAACCGTAAGTCCCCAGATTTAGCACATTCTGTGTTTGGAGTAGGGTTATCAGTAGGTAGACTAGTAAAAGACTGGGGCATCTTCAGGAAATCTGATACCCCTTCTCCCAAGAGCTTTGTAACAGAGAGAAGCAAGGCACGGAATTCCTGCCATTCCACAAGACTCCTTTCTGATGATCACTGTGAAGACGCTGGGGCAGCTCCCTGGCAAGACACATCCACGACACACTCACAACTTCCTAAGTTGAAGAGCAGACATGACATGGGGACTTAGTACTGAGACTGGGGATGCACTGTAAAGTGTGAAGATGCATAAAAAATTGTTGCAAAGCAGTCAGAGTTAAGTGTAAAAATAATGAAATGTAAAGAAAATAATTAAGCCTCAAAAACTTAGATGAGCAGAATACAGAGACTGCTGTTTAAAACTCCTGGAAACCCAGGACTTAGTCATATGTAATGTTATTTTTTCAAATATGGAGATGACACTGTAGTCAGCAGTAACCAAAGACCCCTCCTTACAGGCCAGGCTAGGTGTTCCTCTTGGGGCATTCATCTCAGACTGCATGCCACATACTGTTTCAATTTATTTTTTATAATATGCTTTATTCAAGGTTACTGGCTTTGTAGAAAATTTCAAAATACAGAATTATAAAGGAAGAAATAAAAGCCACCATGGTCATCCCATCATTTCTAACATTTTGGTACATATTTTTGTTCTATATATGTGTGTGCTCATACTTGCGTATGTGTATAACTCTTTTAAAAAACTGAGATATAGTTAATATGCAATATAAAAATCATCTCCACCCTTGGAAGACTTCCATTCAGCCCCTTTCCACAACTCACTATCAGTTCCCCACCACTAGCTGATTTCTAACTTCACAGATTAGCTTGTCTATAGCTGGATTTCGTATAATTAGAACCATACAGTATATATTATTTGTTTTTTTTGTCTGCTATGTTTTTTGCTTAATATAATGACTCTGAGATTTATCCATGTTGTGTGTTAGTAGTTTGCTCACGTTTATCATTGAGTAGTATTCCACTGTAAGGACATATCACAATTTGTTTATTCAGTGTCCTGCTGATGGACGTGTGGGCCATGTCCAGCTTGGGTTATTATTTTTTTTTCTTTTGAGACAGGGTCTCGCTCCATTGCCCAGGCTGGAGTGCAGTGATGTCATCATAGCTCACTGCAACCTCGAACTCCTAAGCTCAAGTGATCCTTCTGCCTCAGCCTCCTGAGTAGCTGGGACTATAGGTACATGCCACCATGCCCAGCTAATTTTTCTGTTTTTTGCAGAGATGAGGCCTTGCTATGTTTCTCAAGCTGGTCTTATACTCCTGGCCTCAATAGATCCTTTTTTCTTGGCCTCCCAAAGTGTTGGCGTTACAGGTGTGAGCCACTGCGCCTGGCCAGTTTAGACTACTGTGACGTAAAGTTGTTGTAAGTGTTCTTGTACAAGTGTGAACATGTTTTTATTTCTCTTTCCAACACAGGAGTAGAATAGCTAGGTTGTATGGTAAGTGATTAACTTGGTAAGAAACTCTCAAACCTTTTCCCAAAATGGTTTTATCATTTACGCGCCCACCAACGATGTGTGAAAATTTTAGTTTCTTTGTATCTTTACCAACATTCAGTGTTGTCAGTCTTTTTGATTATAGCCATTCTAGTGGTGCTAAGCAGTATGGCATTCTGGCTTTAATATTCATTTCCTAATGACTAATAATGTTGAGTACCTTTTCAAGGGCTTATTGGACATCTATATATCTTCTTTTTTGAAATGTCTGTGTAACTTGTTTTTCAAAATCACTCATCACATTGTGAATATTTACTCTTTTAATGATTCTTTAAAACATGATTTTTAGATAGTTATACAGTGTTTCTTGTATAGATATACCATAATTTAACTATTCCTCACTGATGAACATTTAGGCTGGTTTTGAATTTTTTTGCTATAGGATAAACTATCCTGTGCATAAATCTTTGTGTGCATCATCCTTAGGATAAATTCCAGAAATAAGATGAACGGTTTCCATATTAGTTTTACAATCATCTGCTTGCAGCCTGTTCCTCTGAGTAGACTGAGAGCTGGTGAGGATCAGGACTTCTCCTTATTCATCTTTGTATACCAGGGGCCCACTAGGTCCTTAATAAATGTTTCTGAATAAACTTTATATTTGATATATATTACTCTAATATAGGAATTAAAAATATAGAACACTGTATTACTACTATGGAGGAATGGATTCTAAGAATAAGTTAAAACCATTTTAATTCTATCATGCAATTACTGAGTATAAGTAATTACTGAATTAATAATTAATTAGCAATGAAACATTAAGGTTAGGAAAGTGTATGGTAACAGATATGCCTGAGTGGAGGAGAAAATGCAGCTCTGTGGAAAATTGAAAGGCAGTATTATTTTATACACACCCACACACACACATATATATTTTTTTGAGACAGAGTTTTGTTCTGTTGCCCAGGCTACAGTGCTGTGCCATTAGCCTAGCTCACAGCAACCTCAAATTCCTGTGCTCAAACAATTATTCTGCCTCAGCCTCCCTAGCAGCTGGGACTACAGGCACACACCACCATGCTCTGCTACTTTTTTTTCTATTTTTAGTAGAGATGGGGTCTCGATCTTGCTCAGGCTGGTCTCAAACTCCTGACCTCAAATGATCCTCTTTCCTGGGCCTCCCAGAGTGCTAGGATTACAGGTGTGAGAACTGTGCCCAGCCAAAAGGTAGTATTATTGATACTAAGATAAATTACCAAGTGATTGGGAATGGATGTCTTAAATTCTCCAGAGCTGTGACTAGTTTCATGTACACTTACCTTGCCCAGGGACAAAAGGTCTAGAAAATTGGGGCATGATGGAAAGTGGTGGTCCAGAGGGACGTCCAGTTTTCAGGGTAGACAGCTGAACTGGTGCTGGCGACTGAGCTGGTGAGATAATGGGGCTACTGAGTTGAGGGCTGTGCTGCAATTACAATACATCAAGAAAATGGGTCAGCATTTTGGGCAGGCTTTCTGCAAATTTCCTTTTGGACAAAAATTTTTATTCTTCCTGATCACAAATATATACTTGTTAGAAAAAAATTCAAACATTATAGAAATATATAATCTCCAACTCCCAAAGATAAACATTGGTAATAGATTGTTTCTATGCATATGCATTCAAACATCCATTTTTTATAAAAATGGGAACAGACCATACATCCTATTTTTGAAACTTGCTTTTATAAGTTGGCAATAATCGTGTTGATAACTTTTGTGACAGAATATATACATCTATTTCAT
Organism: Avahi laniger; assembly: GCA_963575035.1. Classification (NCBI taxonomy): domain Eukaryota; kingdom Metazoa; phylum Chordata; class Mammalia; order Primates; family Indriidae; genus Avahi; species Avahi laniger. Next base: position 13,327 of record CAUYSK010098839.1, read on the forward strand.
TCTTTTTTTAATATTAAATATTTAACATTTCATTTTTAAATAATTTCATCCTTAGGGAATAGTTACAAAGATAGTACAAAGAATTCCAGATTTCCGAAGTGATGTTAACATTTTATTGTATTTATCCCCTTTCTCTCTCTCTCTATATATATATTATTGCCCTTTTCTGAACTGTTTGAAAGTGAGTTGCACATGATACTCCTTTACCCCTAATTAGTGTCTACTTGCTAAAAACAAGGACATTTTCTTACATAACCACAGCAGAATAATCAAAACCAGAAATTAACAAAAGTATTATCTAATCTACAGAGTTTATTTCAATTTGCCAAGTGTTCCCCCCTAATGTCTGTTATAGCAAAAGAGAAGAAAACTTTTCCCCTTCAGGAATTCAGACTAGAATCAAGAACTACATTTAATTGTCATGGCTCTTTAATCTGGAACAGAACAAACCTCAGTCTTTCTTCTCTTTTAAGACTTTGACATTTTTGAAGCTCTGTTTCTAAAGATCATTTTGAAGATCAGTAATTTTTTAGAATGTTCCTCAATTTGGGTTTGTCTGTTGTCTCCTCATCAAAAAGTTGATGAGGAACCTGATGTCTGTCTGTTGTCACATTACTAGTGATGTTTACTTTGCTCACTTGGTTAAGGTGGTGCCTGCCGGGTTTCTTCATTGCAAGTTACTATTTTTTCCTCTGTAGTTGTAAGTATCTTGTGGGGAGATATTTTATAAAAATATCCTGCTTCTCATAAAAATTTTACCCACTAGTTTTAGCATCTAGTAATGACTCTTGCCTAGTGGTTTCCTGGTGGTGATTTTCTACTTCTATGATTCCTTCTATATGTATTATTTCAGATTCTACTGTAAAAAAGAGTTTGACTCTCTCCTGTATTTATTCATTTGCATCACTATGGACTCAAGGATTCCTATTTTATTCTATGGGTGGTCATTCATATGTCAATCATTCTTTTATGCCAAACCTTTAAGCCTGATCTTGTATCCTTTGACATATCCTCATCATTCTTCCAGCCCTTCCTTACTTTCTTAGCAAGATGGTCTAGGCTCATCTTGTGCCTTCCCTGAACAATCCTGATAATAGTTGTTTCTCTAAGGAGCCCTGGTTCCTTTTAGTGGAGAATGGTATTTAGGAACTACCATCTGGGTAGCAGGTGTATCTCGTTCTTTTCAGTATTATACACTTAAGGGTATTTTCCTAAATGACACAGTAATTTATTTAATCAGTTACCCATTGATAAATGTCAAGACTGTTTACAATTTTTCAATATTATAATAGGCAAGAAAGAAATACCACTATACACACATTTTTATATGCTTGTTCCATAATTTTTTTTTATTTTATAGAAACAGTATCTCACTCCGTTGCCTAGGATGGAGTGCAGTGGCACAATTATAGCTCCCTGCAGCCTTGAACTCCTGGGCTCAAGGGATCCTCCCGCCTCAGCCTCCCAAGCAGCTGGGACTACAGGCACATACCACCACGCCTGGTTAATTAAAAAAAATTTTTGTTTTGTAGAGATTAGGTCTCGCTACGTTGCCCAGGCTGGTCTAGAACTTCTGACCTCAAGCAATCCTCCTGCCTCAGCCACCCAAAGTGTTGGGATTACAGGCATAAGCTACCACATCCAGCCTAGTTCCACAATTTTTACTAGATAAAGTTTGAGAAGTGGATTTGTGGATGAAAGGCTTTGTATCTTCTATACTTTGAAAAATGTCACCAAATCACATTCCAAAAAGAGTTGTACTGATTTACAGTACCACCAAGAGAGTATTAGAAAGCTTGTAACTAGATATAATAATTTTCAAACACTGCAAATTATTGATCTTCCTGAATTTTTCCAATTATACAGATAAAAAGTAGTTTTATATTTTCATCTGTTTAATGGCCACTGTCCGCTTATATTTTGGAGCTGATCTATAAATGGCCTTTGCCCTTTTAATTCCACTATGATTTTGTCATGTGTATTGGAAATATTTTTTCTCTAGTTTGTCTTTAAAAAAAAATTTAAAAACCTTTTAATTCTGTAAAATTTGAAGTATATAAAAGTGTAGATAAAAAAGTACAATGAACTTCCGTGTACTCTTCATCCAATTTCAACTGTGATCACCCCTGCTTATTTTTCCTAAAGTACTTCAACCAAATCTCAGATACTACAGCACTTTACTTGTAAAATATTTCAATATATAAATATTTCTATCTATTTTAAACATAACCACAATACTATTAACATACTAACAAGAGTAACATATTTAAATATCCTTTTTGCTCAAAAATCTTCAGTATCCAAATAAAATCCATATATTGTATCTGATTATTATACCTCTTGAGTCTCTTTTAACCTAAAGCAGACCTAGCTCCCATTTCAAAATGCCATTTATTTGTAAAAGAAACAGGGCCAATTTGTCCAGTAAAATATTCCACTGGTACCATGTAATTTGTTTGTTTTCTTCCTATATTTACTGTAAATGAGTAGCTAGATTTAGGGACTTAATTAGATTCAGATTCAATTTTTCTGATAAGAGTATATGCTAGGTAATGCTGTGTACTTTCTTCTATACCACATACAGGGCCAAATAATGTCTAACTGGCCCACTTTTAGAGATGCTACAGTTTATCAGTGGGTTCAGGGCTGTCTGCCCTCCATTTCAAAGCTCCCCCCTGTAAATTTTTTACCTAACATTTTAGCATCTCCTGATGATTTTTTCTTGATCCATTATTTTAATAGGGTTCCAAAATGATGATTTTCTAATTCTATCATTGCTTCTGCATTTATTAACTGGAATATGAATGAGAAATGTTCCCTCATCAACTATTTGGTTACACTGAAGTACAGTTCATATGTGAGAGGCAGGATAAATGCTTGAGTCTTTTTCTTTACCAAATTTTAGTTGTAGTTTATCTTTCGATTTTTATCTTCTGAAGTTAAAAAAATTTTGAATATGCAGAAGTTGGCAAATAATATTTAAATAATGAAATTGTTTGAATATAAAGAATGTTCAAACTTTAAGAAAAATTCTTTTTATTTCAAAATATTAAAGGGGCACAAATGTTTTTGTTACATAGATAGCTTTTATAATGCTTCAGTCAGGGCTGTGAGTGTGCCCATCACCTGAATGGTGTTCATTGTACCTGTTCAGTAGGTTTTTACCCCTCCCCACTCTTCTTGATTTCCAATGATTTTTACTTTTTTCTGGCCCCATGTCAAACTTCTTTATTAATCTGCTTGAGAGGATTTCAAATTCAGTGTCAAGCCTTGTAGGTCAGTCTTAATATATGTCAAAAATGTTAAGTTTCAAAATGATCTTACCTGGACAATATTGTCTACATTGCTAAATTCCACACACTTCTGTCCTCTCTGGTGATCACAGTAATATTTGTTTTGTTTCCACTGGGGAGGTGAGTGAGCACGAGATTGTGGATTGTTTGGTACATTGAGCTGCATCATCACCAATCCTCCACCAGGTGGCGGTGGTGGCACAGCTGAAAATCAGTACCGTAAAATCAGTATATTTCACCAACTAAGTGGTATCTCTGAACATTAGGATTAACAGCAATAATTTTACATTTCTGAACAAACTTTTAGATATGCAAACCTGATTTAAGCCCTAGTGCATCATGCTACAAGTGCTGTGTGTTTATAAAGGCATTAAAACAAACCTTAAGGTCCTAAACGTCTCACTTATCCTAAAATAAGCTGGATCACTCAGGAAGAGCTGGAAGGGTAATGAGAGGAGGGCCTAGGAAAGGAGGATATCAATATTTATGAGAAAGGAGAATACAGATAGCAGTAGTAGAAAAGGAAGAAGTGGACTACACATGTAACTCTGATTCAGCACGGCACCTTAAATATCCTGGGTATATCTCACACATCTTGAGTTGAGAATCTTTTTGTAGAAATGCCTAAGGAAATTCACTGAACTATCTATCACATGGACAAACCATTACTTTTTTTTCAATGACTGATTCATACCTGCACACTGGTGGCCTTGAAGCTGCTGGGAATTGCATGGTGAAGTAGTCCGAGGAAACTGTACTTGTTCTGATCCTGGATGCTGCAAGTAACTGACTGAAGAGCTATGTGGGGAAAAATCAAATAAACACAAAAACACAGCACAATGAGATGGGGATGACTGTAAAGATTCTCTGAATGAACAGTTCTACAAATTTATTTAAATAAAATTATTTTTCAAATTGGTTAGCAGTAAAAGTCAAATTTAACTCTTATCTGTGAATTATAATTACTTTATTACATAAAAATCATTTTATGTTTATGGTAATAACACTGATTTTTAAAGACCAGAAAAAAAACATTTCTAATTTCATTACTCTTATAAATTTCAATTTATTCTAAATGTCTTTTGTATTGTTTAAATAATAATATTTTTTGAGATAGGGCTACATTTTAGAAAAGAGAATATGCAGTTGGTCCGATGGTATGGGTTATCAGAACTTATTAACATCAGTGTCACTGAAGTTGGTGTACAACCCCCCTACTGCTAAATTTGACTAGCTTAAAAAAAAAGAGAGAGGGGTGTGGGGGTGAGGGCAACATACGTAATCTAAACATCTGTACCCCCATAATATGCTGAAATAAAAAAAAAAGAAGAGAATATGCAGTTTGATAATGATGAGACCCAGAAAAAAACTTTTCTATCTTAGAAAATATACTATGAATAGAGGAAATAACAGAACATATTTTGACATATTCTAACAAAATACTGACAAAAATAAAAGGCCGTTTAGTTATTGCTGTCTTTTTGAACAATCTTTGAGACACAAATTAACATAGGGGTTTGTCATACTATGTCTCTGAAGTTTTCTGTTTAACAAATTCTTTCAGAATAATACTTTAAAATCGCAGAATACTATTTATTCTTTCTGAGAATTCTCAAGTAATCAGGAACCTTAATTTATATCTAAAACCCTATTAATTATCAGTCTTTTGTCATCATTAAAAATAAATTCCCTTTATAAAGCAGTATTTCTTAACCTAGTTTAAACAATTTTTTGCATTTATGTAGTTGCATTAAAAATACAACTTTATATACAACTACTGAATTACAGAGAATACAGAGCATGGTGAAATAACAGCACGGTGAAGCAATCAGTAAAATCCAGACTACGGGAAACTCTGTAAGACAAATGTGTAAAACTTAAGCAATATTTGCAAGGTAGATAGAAATACAAATATCAACTGGATAAGGAATTAATTGTTAATTTTTTAAAGATATGAAATGGTATTGTGGTTACATGGGCTTTTAAAAGACCTTTAGGGATACCTATACTGAAATACTCATGAATATGAAATACTATTAATATGATACCTGGGATTTACTTCAAAATAATATGGACAGGGAAAAGGCTGAGATTTAGATGAAAACAGATTATCATCAGTTGATAATTACTGAAATGATGGGCACATGGGGATTCAGTACCCCTCTGTTTATATTTATATATGTTTAAAACTTTTCATAATAAAAAGTTAACAAAAGATTCTGTACTTTAGGCTGACAATTCCCCAATTAATAAGAATTAGTAAAGTTTTGCTGTTTTTTTTTTTTTTTTTTAGTGGCAGTAACTCAGTGTAGTTCAATAAAAAGGAGAAAGAATGTGATTTAATGGGAGGATTTCACAAAAAGTGATTTTGGATCATATGTGAAAATAGTACTTTTTGAAATTGATGTTAGTTATGTTTGGAATGTGTTAATGTGAGTATGTTACCTATAGAAATAAGACAACTTAAGAGATAGTCTGTAAATGTGTCCATACTGGGGAAAACAGAAAGTCCACATGGGGGTAAGGTTTTTTAGGCTCTGTTCTAACTTATGTACACAGTTCCATTGGGCCATGTGGTACCTCTCACCCTGATCTTGCTCACTAAGTACATTCTAATGACTTACCTAAGTTCCGAGGGACATGAGTGATAGGAAGTTGCCCAGCAAAAGGAAGAGAATATTCAGGTCACTGAAATAAGGATATATCCCATAATACTAAAACTACAAACTGCTATTCCATTTTACCACTGTAGTGGGTTTTAGTTTATAGTTAGTATAAAACAATTTTCTAGCACTAGATTACTCCTCAGGTCAGGGGTGGGGAACTTGCAGCCTTAAGGTCACACGTGGTCTTTTATGAGGAGGATTTGTTTCATAAAATTTGGATTCAGTTAAAAGGCTTCAGTTAAGGATCTAGAAGGCCACATGTGGCCTTAAGGCTGCAGTTTCCTCACACCTGCCTTAGGTAAATGAATAAAAACCAAGTTTCAGAATTATAAAATTCTTAGGCTGGCCTCAAACTTCTAGCCTCAAGCAATCCTCCCGCTTCGGCCTCCCAAAATGCTAGGATTATAGGTGTGAGCCACCATGCCTAGCCCTCTCCAGTTATTTCTTTCTTCATTCTCACTGTTTAGGAATGATTAAAAAAAAAAAAAAAGACAAATGTATTATATATTTTTATAATCAGAAGGCTACTGTAGTTTACCAATGTATGAAAAAAATTTACATTATATGGACTTTTTTTTTTAATTTCAGCATATTACAGGGGTACAAATGTTTAGGTTACATATATTGCCTTTGCCTCACCTGAGTCAGAGCTTCAAGTGTGTCGATCCCCCAGATGGTGCATACTGTACCCATTACATATGAAATATACCCATGCCCTCTACCTCCCTCCCACCTGTCCAATACCCAATGAATGACTCTTTGTGAATGGTTAAAATTAGTCTGCTACGGGTACTATTGATACCTTTTTTTTTTTTTTTTGAGACCAGGTCTTGCTCTGTTGCCCAGGCTGGGATGTAGTGGTGTGATCACAGCTCACTGCAGCCTCAAATTACTGGGCTCAAACAATCCTCCTGCCTTAGCTTCCTGAGTAGGTAGGACTACAGGTACATGCCACCCTGCTGGCCTAATTTTTTTTTATCTTTTGTAGAGAAGAGGTCCCTCCATATTACCCAGGTTGGCTGCAGACTCCTAGGTGATCCTCCTTCCTCAGCCTCTCAAAGTGCTGGGATTACAAACCTGAGCCACCACACCTGGCCAATTGATGCCATTTGATTAGACTATGGTAATCTATTTGATACATCATAGTATGAATGGAAATTAGTGCTTGATATTAAGTTATCAACTGTTAGATATTATCACTAGATATTCTTGCAAATTCAAGTGATGTCACATTGATATTTAAATGGCTTTTGACATTTAATATTTGACCTAGCACAAAGCACCTGGATTTGGGTGTCAAAGGGAGCATGGGTTTGAATTCGAACTCCACTTTGTATTTGTTTTGTGACTTTCAACATATTATTTGAACTTCAACTCTCTCTCATCAATAAACATGTGATTAATACCTGTCTTACCAACCTATGATAAAAGATTTGGCCAAATAATTCAAAATATAACAAGACAGATGTCAAAGTGTACAACTTCATTAATAATCAAGGAGCCAAATTAATATGAGATATATTGCCATTTATGAAACATGAAAACTAATAAAACAGAGTCAGTAGATACTGAGATTATAAATAAAAAGATTTTGTCAAAATGTACCAAAGACCTTAAAAATAGTTATATCCTTGAATCTATCTTTTTATTTTATTTCAGAGATGGGGTCTTGCTTTGTTGCCCAGGCTGGTCTCAAACTCCTGGGCTCAAGCAATCCTTCCACCTCAGCCTCCTGGGTAGCTGAGACTACAAACAAACATTTGCCATGGTGCCTGGCTTCCTTTGACTTATTAATTCCCCTCCAAGGACTCACACCAAGGAAGGAATTAAAATTGTTCACAAGACTGATCAATAAAATAAAAACTTGGATGTGATCTAAAATGTTTTGCAGCAGACTAAATTAATGTGTATTCACAATGGAATAATATAATCACTAAAAATAATATTTATAAATAAATTTTTAATAACATGAAAAAATGTACTATGCCCATTAAATAAAATATATGCAGTAGTATCTCAACTATATTAGAACTACATATGTATATTAGAACTACATATGAAAAGAAAAATACTGAGAGAAAGGTATTAACAGACCAACAGTGCTCAATTTAGGGATTGTGGCTGATTCTTGGTCATTTACACTTTTTTGTACTTTCCAAAAAAGCATGTATGAATTTTGTAATTGTAAATTATATACACTAAAAATGCTTTTGAAAACTGACTGAAAAGTTTGGCTTTTAAATATTGTATAAGGGATTTAATTTCAACTAACTATATGAATCTGCTTCAGAAATACTTAGCAGATGTCAGAGCATGGCTATCTGGAGATGCTTATACTGCTGTTCTGCAACATAAAACTCCAATTCATTTGAGAATCAGATGCTTGACCAGGCTTGTTGTCTCTGGAAAAAATACTAGCTTTCTGTCTCATAAGCTTTCTGCGAGTCAAGGTGATGACCATTTTATATATTTTTGTGATGAGGGCATACACTTAGGACAATATAAATAAACTTGCAACTAATCAGAATTTGATTAAACTGTATGCTCAATTAATGAAAATAAATGTCAAAACTTTTACTGCACAGTATTTTGGGGCTGGGTGCAGTCGCTCACACCTATAATCCTAGCACTTTGGAAGGCTGAAGAGGTTAGGATCGCTTGAGCCCAGATTTTGAGACCAGCCTAGGCAATATAACAATACACCGTCTCTACGAAAGAGACCTGGTGGCGCATGCCTGTAGTCTTAGCTACTTGAGAGGTTGAGGCAGAAGGATAGCTTAAAGCCCAGGAGTTTGAGGTTGCCGTGAGCTCTGATCTTGCCACTGCACTCTAACAAGTGACAAGAGTGAGATCCTGTCTCTAAAAATAAATAAATAAATAAATACATACATAAATAAATTGGGTTTTCCTTTAAATGCTAACAGTTAATTTCTCTGGGCTTTCTAGTTAAATCCTCATTTCTAGAAATATTCATTTATAGCTCACCTGTTCTCAAATGTGAATTTTAAAAAAAACTGAATATGACTAAAAAATAAATATTAAAAAAAAAGAAAAAGAAAAAGGAGCAGGGATACCTGGCCTAAGACTGTTGCTTTCATGGAGCACTGAATGTAGCTCTGTGTTTCCTGGCAAATAAGACAAAATGGTGAACCCAGAGGATTATATAACTCTGCCAGGACGATAAGGAAAGTAAGCAGTTAAGCCTCTGGCAGGTACTGGATTACAGAATATATAACTGTTATTCTATTTATTATAAATTTAAAGGATACAGTTATAGAGTAATCGAGTCTCTCAATACCACATTATATGAGACACAATTTATACCTTACTAAGGAAACTTAGGACTTGGACTGGAAATCTTGCCCAAAGAGGATTATTTCCCGTTTAATAAATTGGTAGGATGCAGAAGTATATGCAAGTAGGGCTAATATTTTCCCTAAATGGGAGCTCTGAACTTTTCAAGTATTTAAACAAGCACTTGTATGAAACTCAAGAGTCTACATTAAACATTTAATAGAAACAATGCCTTTGGCTTGAGAAACCGTATGGCAAGTATCATCAAACATAATCCACCACAAAGATGTCTCTGGTGCTCCTGGAGAATGACTTCGAGATGGGCCCTATTTCGGCCAGCCCACCAGGATAAACTAGTCATCATCAAGCAGCTCCATTAGTGGACCTGTCTGATATATTACCTTAGCATCTCAATGAAGTGGTGGGAAACATTTACCAAACAATAATTTTAGTTTTAGTACAGTTCATCCTACACTACCTCTTCTGAGCAATAATTTAGCTACTTAAGTTTGCTTCCTAGACTGAAATCCTAAAATTGCCATTGGCATTGGGGATGATGATTATCTGTCTATACAATATAGCTGAAGAACATACATCTTGTTCCTCTGACAATTTCATCAAATCTTTTAAATAAAAGTTAAAAAAAAAAAAAAGGATGCCAGAATAGTATCATTTCATACTTTCTGAATAAAAATTTCGTCTATTGGAGAATATGAGACATGACAGCATGAGGAGTTCTGTTCACCTATATCCTAGTGAAACTGTGAAAACTATAAAAAAGCAATCACTTAAAGCCTCTGGAAATGGTCTTAAGGATGAATAGGAATAGGAAACATCTGTTCAAGAACGTCTACAAAAATTTGGTAAAAAATTCAAAAGTCTGGTATTTGAATCAAGACTGTTCCCTCTTTCCCCCTCCCAGCACAGCGAGGTAGAGACACCACTCCAGATTGCTGCCAGAAATACAGGGCTCCCTCCCACCGCAGCACCAGATAGAGAGCTTTCTTCTTAGGAGGAGCAAGATATCAGCATTTCCCCTCCTGCCCCCAGGAGACTTTTGCTGAGGTCCAGAGCAAGTAAGTTTGTGAGGTGGGGGCTCCCTTTCCCCCCCTAGTCTCTACTTGTAGCACTGACAGTATCACTCTACCTTGGGTGTCGCACACTGAGAATACTGGTGTCCTGATCAATCTGTCCTTAAATGATGAAGTGGTAATTCCATGCCACGAGGTAAGCTGAAAAGACTGGAGGCTATCGTTCCCTAACCCCAACCAGCTGTTCAGCTCCTAGAACAGGGAGCTCCTAGAACAGGAGGTCACTCAGAGAAGCTTGTTATTGTCCTCACCTCCAGCTCCCCATCCCTCGCTCAGAGATGTTTCGAGGGGCAGAAACAGGCCATAAAACAGCACCTAGTATCTTCCCAAAGAAACTGTCTTCTTTTGCAAGAGGGAGGGAGTGGGGAAGTTCAAGCCTACAGTGCTCTCAAGAACAGCAGAGGTTGCGGTAAGGACAAGAGGGAGGAGATTCAAGATTCAGGCTAAATGGTAGCCCCCCTAGCTTGAGAAGAGAAAGAGGGTACACGATAGCTGGGAAGAGCCCTCCTGTGGTGAGAACAGAAATCAAAGACTAACCCCAGAAATTATTCCTTCAAAGGAGCCAGATTTTTTTTTTTTGAGACAGAGTCTCACTCTCTTGCCCAGATAGAGTGCAGTGGCATCATCGCAGCTCACTGCAACCTCTAATTCCTGGGTTCAAGCAATACTCCTGCCTCAGGTGCCCCGAGTTGCTGAGACTATGGGTGCGTGCCACCACGCCTGGCTAAATTTTCTATTTTTAGTAGACACAGGGTCTCACTCTTGCTCAGGCTGGTCTTGAACTCCTGAGCTGAAGCATTCCGCCGGCCTCAGCCTCCCAGAGTGCTAGGATTACAGGCATGAGCCACTGCACCTGGCCAGGAGTCAGAATCTGATTGGATTAGTTTGTAGAACAATTTATGCTACAGAGCATTATTGAAAATAATAGAGCAATCAGCTGGCAATTAGTGGAGTTTACCTGTTAGGTGTTGTGAGAGAAAGAGAGGAACATAGTCCTACCAAAACCACTGTCATTCCAGGGTGGGAATACTCAAAGCTGTGCCACCCTGAAAAATAACATCCAAGGCTGAACACTTTGGGAGCGGGGGGGGGGGAGTGGTTAAAGAAATGAAAATTATCAGTCGCTAAATATGCAAACATGCAAATGACAATAACATACAGGGGAAGGGGGAAAGGCCAGTACATAGAGTTGCTACAATATATTATCTAAAATGTCCAATAAAAAAGAAACTATGGCTGGGCATGATGGCTCATGCTTGTGATCCTAGCACTTAGGGAGGCTGAGGCAGGATTGTTTGAGTCCAGGAATTCAAGACAAGCCTGGGCAACATAGTGAGACCCCATCTCTACAAAAAACAGAAAAATTGGCTGGGCATGGTGGTGTGTGCCTGTGGTCCTAGTCCCAGCTACTCAGGAGGCTGAGACAGGAGGATCACTTGAGCCCAGGAGTCTGAGGTTGCAGTGAGCTATGATGATGCCACTGCACTCTAGCCTGGGTGACAGAACAAGACCCTGCTGAGGAGAGGGGAGGGGAGGGGAGTGGAAGAGAGGGAAGGGGAGGGGAGGGGAGAGGAGGGGAGGAGAAGGGAGCGGAGGAGAGGGGAGGAGAGGGGAGAGGAAAGTATAACATACACATTGGATAAAAGCAGGGAACAGAAGCTACCTCTGAAAGAGAACAGATTTTCCCCATTTATCAGAAAAAGAGGCTATTATAAATATGTTCAAAGAATCAAAGGAAACCATGATTAAGAAAGAAGGAATGACGACAATGTTGCACTAATAAATACAGAATATCAACAAAGAGACAGAAATTATTTATTTAAAAAAATGAAAATTATGGAGCTGAAAAGTACAATAGCTAAAATAAAAAAATCACTAGAGGGTCTCAACAGTAGATTTGAACTGGCAAAAGAATAAGTGAATTTGAAGATAAACTGATGGAGATTATGTAAATCGAAGAACAGAAAGAAAAAAACAAAGAGAGCCTCAGACACCATAATATAAGTACATTAACATATGCATAATAGGATTACCAGAAAGGAGAGACAAAGGAGCAGAAAAAATATTCTGAGAAATAATGGCTCAAGTATCCCAAATTTACTGAAAGATAATAATATATTGAGCCAGGAAGCTGAAAACACTCCAAGGAGGATGAACACAAAAATATCCACAGAAACATCACAGTAAAAACGTTGAAAGTCAAACCAAACAGAAAATCTTGAAAACGGTAAGAGAAAAATGAATCATTACTTAAATGGGAGCTCCAATAAGATTAACAACTGACTTGCAACAGAAAAGATGGTGGCCAAAGGCAGTCGGATAACATACTCAAAGTGATGAAGGAAAAGAAAAAAAACAAACAAAAAAAACCCCAACCAACCAAACAAACAAAACCGCCCCTATCAACCAAGAATCCTATATCCAGCAAAACTATCTTTCAAATATGAAGGTGAAATAGACTTTTCCAGGTAAACAAAAACTGAGACCATTTGTTCTTGGGAGACATGCCTTACAAAAATACTAATTCAAATCCACACAAAATGATGAAGAACACCACTGTTACAGACTATGTATTTGTGTACTTCTTACCCCCAATTCATTTATTGAAAAGCCTTAACCTCCAATGTGATGGTATTTGGAGAAGGAGCCTTTGGGACGTAATTAGGATTAGGTCAGGTCATGAAGGTGAGTCTTGGTCCAATGTGATTAGTGCCTTTATAAGAAAGGATACGAGAAAGCTTGCTCTCTCTCTCTCTCTGTCCACACACCAAGGAAAAGACATATGAGCACAAAGTGAAAAGGTGGCTGTTTGCAGCACAAAAGAGAGCCACCACCAGATACCAACCCTGCTGGCAACCTGATCTTGGACTTCCAGTCTCCAGAACTGCAAGAAAATAAATTCCCATTGCTTAAGCCACCCAGTTTATGGTATTTTGTAATGGCAACCTGAGCAGACAAATATAACCAGTAAGGTAATTATGTAATTGTAAAAGATAGGAGAACTGCACAGTTTTCCTCTTTTCTTCTCCTAAATGATTTAAAAGCAACTTTATAAAATCATGTATATATGTATTGCTAGGCATATAACATATGGAAACATAATATATTCGCCAATAATAGCAAAAGAAGGTGGGTGAGACAAAGCTGTACTGGGCTAAGGAAGTGACTACAGATGATAAAGTCATAATTAGAACAATGTATTGCTGTGCTTTTAACATTAATAGATATAATATGTATAACAATAAAATCACAAAAAGGGGGAAAGGGAATAGGGGTATAGGAGTACCTTTTCTATATATCACTAGAATTAAGCTAGTATAAACTATAAGTAGAATTGGATAAATTAAGATGTATATGGTAAATCCTAGAGGAACCACCAAAACATAAACAAAAATAAAATAAAAGTAAATCATTTAAAAAAACCTAGAATGCTACATTAGGAAATACTCACTTAATGCAAAATAAAAAAGAGACAGAGAACCAAAAACGACGTAAGAGATATAAAAAACAAAAAGTAAAATGGCAGATATAAATTTAATTATATCAATAATATATATTTTATTATATCAATAATATTAATACTAAATGTGAATGGGGCTGGAGCCCGTGGCTTATGCCTGTAATCTCAGCAATTTGGGAGGCCAAGGCAGGAGGATTGCTTGAGGCCAGGAGTTTGAGAACAGCCTGCGCAACATATTGAGACCCTGTGTCTAAAAAACATGAACAAAATTAGCTGGGCATAGTGGTGCATGGCTGTAGTGCCAGCTACTTGGAAGGCTGAGGTGGGAGGATCAATTGAGCCCAGGAGTTAGAGGTTGCAGTGGGCTTTGATTATGCCACTATACTTCGGCCTGGGTGACAGTGCACAATCCTGTCTCTAAAGAAAATAGAAAATAAAAAATGTGAATGAGTTAAACAATCCAATCAAAAGACAGATTGTCAAAATGGATTAGAAAACATGATCCAGGCTGGGTGTGGTGGCTCACGCCTATGATCCTAGCACTCTGGGAGGCAGAGGCGGGAGGACTGCTTGAGGTCAAGAGTTTAAGATCAGCCTGAGCAAGAGCGAAATGCTGTCTCTACTAAAAAGAGAAAGAAATTATCTGGACAACTAAAAATATATGGAAAAAATTAGCTGGGCATGGTGGCGCATGCCTGTAGTCCCAGCTACTCGGGAGGCTGAGGCAGTAGGATCGCTTGAGCCCAGGAGTCTGAGGTTGCTGTGAGCTAGGCTAATGCCACGGTACTCATTCTAGCCAGGGCAA
>CAUYSK010098843.1:0-49747 GCA_963575035.1 Avahi laniger
CCGGCTCGGACACTGGTGCCCTGCGGGGCAGTGGGCTAGCCCCTCCCATCTGCAGCACGAGGGCAGTGGGTGACAGGCCCCTGAGAGCCCTCTCAGCTCCAAAACTCTTGCTCCCTCTGGTCTCATACCTGGGCTGGCTCGGGCAGCTCGGGGGAGCTGCTGAACTTACCTGGGCCTCAGTCTTCCCACCTGTACAAAGGGGCCTGGCCTGCCTGCCCCACGGGGCTGGCGAGAGGCTGAATGAGGTCACTGCCATCGTCATCGCTGTCGCTAGTGTTTAGCTAAGCCTCTTACGTACATCGGCTCGCTCCATCCTGCGGCCACCCTCAGACCCAGTGTCTTATTGTCCCTATTGCACCAGTGAGGACACTGAGGCACAGAGGGTAAGTGACTTGCCTAAGGTCACCAGGCAGCAAGGTCCGGACTGAGGTTGGAACCAGGGAGTTTGCTCAGAACCTGTACTCTTCTCTCTGCCTGCCATTCCCCCGCGTCTGCTGTACACTGTAGAGCGCTGTGACCGGGAGGTGCGATGTTCAGTACAGTCTCGCTGTGCCTCATAGGGGGACGAGCATGGCCTTTTAGGGAGTCTCTGGCCCCATCTTCCAGACTTTCTGAGGCTGGGGGGCCACGTTTTCCTGTTCTCCCAGGGTTAAGGTGGGGCTCGTACCTTCCCTCGCCGATGGGTGAGCAGGGACATGGGGGTGCCCGGGGGAGTGACTCCTCCAGAGGCTGATGCCCTCCTGGAAGCAGCTCGGAGGCCCGTGGAGGGAGCCCAGAGAGGACCCGGCCCCCGGTTTCCTTTCCTGCTGCCGCGACTGGTGCTGCACGCCCTTTGCTCAAACGAAACTGCAGCCACGAGCTGAACAAACCGGAGCTCCGGGCTAATGGGCCGCTTGGGGAGGTGACCTGTGACACAGCTGCCGCGGCGCCCTTTGCCTACCGTCTTGGACCTTCTGATCCTAGGACTCCATAGGCCACAGGTGGACAACCACGGCCTTGGTCTTTTTAGAGAGACCCAGAGAGGGGGACTGACTTGCCTGTGATCACACAGCAAGTCCCTGACCAAGCTGAACACTGGGAGTTCAGAGCCAGGCTCCGGGTCCTGAGGCGCTGGGCTGGGGGCGGTGGGGCTTCCGGTGAAGGCCGAGGCCAGGGCGGGCAGAGGCCGGGGGCCCCCTGTAGCAGCTCTGCTTTCCAGAGTGCAGCCTGGGCTGGCCTGCTCCCGGTTCAGGGTTCATCCGTGGTGTCCACGGAGCACTACCGGTCCCAGACTGAGGCTGGCAGGGCCACCTGATGCTCGCAGAAGCCTCGGTTGGCCACGGGTCAGGGGGCGTGGGCACGGGGTGGACGTCCTGCTCAGAACTTGGACCTCACTTGACTTGACTCCCGCCTCTTCTGCCTTTTCCTGGCTGCGCACCTCTAGGAAAGTCGGGGAACCTCTCTGTGACTCCAACGGGGGCACGGCTGCAGGGTGCTGAGGCTGGCTTCGGGCGGCAGACACTCGACAGTGCCAGGCCCTGTGCTCCTGGCTCTGCGGGGCCCAGCAAGGCCCGAGCGGCAGTTGCCGGGGGCAGCCTGGGTCTGGCTGCGTGTGGTTCCTCCCTCACTGGGGGGCCCAGGGCTGCCCCAGGAAGGCGGCCTCCACCTACCCGATGACGTCCCTGGGCACGTCTGCACGGTCCCACACGGGCACGATGCTGCCTTTGCCCCATGGAACCCCCCGCGCTGGAGCCCACACTGGGAGCTTGTTCAGTAAATACGCAGACCCCAGGGCCCCACCTCAGACCCGGCTCAGTAGTTGCGGGACGGGGCTTGGGACTCCGTAGCTGCAAAACCCAAGGCTTGGTCAGGTCCGATGACTACTGATGTGGTTCTCAAACCTCCCCTCTCTTCTCGCTTTCTCGGTCACTCCGTCACAGAACCCTCCACGTGGACCCTTACGTGAAGTCCGGAGTATGAAACAGCACAGAGCTCGCGGCTGAAGGCGGGCTGGAGCCCTGCCTGCTGGTTCCGGCGCCAGCTGTGGCAACTCCTTGAGGGAACTCTGAGGAGCCCCTTAAAGTTCCTGGAACACAGTTTGCAAACCCCCTATTTATTCCACCGTCTTCCTCTTTTCGATTGAGAAATTGAGCCCTAAAGAGCTGGCCTACTCAGGGTTTTGCCTCATCCTACTAATGAGGCTTTCATTCTGGGGTTCTCGGAAGCTTTCTGTTCATCAACTGACCCTGACGGGGAAGGAACTTGGGGCCAACGGTTGACCTGAGACGCACAGCAAAGTTACCAAGAACCCAGACTCTGGAGCCAGACTGCTGGGGTCAAACCCCAGTTCTGCCTCTTCCTAGCTGTGTGACTTTGGGTGAGAACTTCACCTCCAGTGCCTTGGTTTGTCCATCTGTAAAAGGGGGATGATATTTATCTTAGAGAGTTGTTGAAGGATTATTAGCGACTATCTGGAAGGAGAACGGTGCGTGGCACAAAGCAAATGCTCCACGAGAGAGGCAGGACTTACTGCCAGCCCAGGCTGGCCCTGGGCTCTGACACACTCCACATAAATGTGCACCACCCCTGGGGTGACCCTTAGGACTTCTGCCTCAAGAATCCAGCCTCGAGCAGCCCATTTGCTTCCCTCGGTCTAAATCTCCCCCGGTAGTCACGGCAGACGGTGTGTTTCTACTTAGACTCCAGAAAGACGGGACGCTGTCAGGGCTGGTGGATCCTAGGGGCTATGCTTCAAGCCCTCCCTGTTCCAAGGCAAAGCGGCCTGGATTCTCTTCTCTAGTGACACTGGAACTGAACCTGCACTGAGAATGGTCCTCAGAGACCCCGGCAGCTGGAGGGACTTGGGGTTCACATGGCCCCATGCCTTGATTTTAGCCTGAGGGACAAGTTTTGATTGCGTCACCATTGAACTCAAGACGTATTAAACTGCTTCCCCACTTTTTTGCTACCTTCCATTGAACTTAAATCCACATGTCACAAATCACAGGAAACACAAATCATGGGGCCAGCCCTAAACACATTCGACTCTCATTTTTGAGCCTATGAGGAGGGGAGGGTTATTATACCCCTTTTACAGATGAGAACACTGAGGCTCAGGTTAAACAACTTGCTTGAAATTTGATGCAGGGCCAGAGCCGGGAGTGATTATCCAGGTATGGTCTGGAACCCACTGGAGGGCTGCAAGAGCTCTCTGGACAGGGCACACATGACTTCCCGAAGGCAAATCTTTCCTCTGAGGAGTCTGGGAGCATGCATGTGATTTTAGAAATTTTCTGGTATTGGTGCAATTAACTGCTATTTACTGAAAAACCCATTAACAAAGCATTCAGGGATTTCCAAAGCCTGGAACTTAGAAATGCAAGTGAGCTACCAGCCAGTGTTTTCTGGGGACCCTGATTCAGGACTGTGCCTCTGGCACACAGCCTGACTCTCTCAGGCATGTGCTGGGGAATCGGAGGTCCTGCCATTTGCAGGAAGACTAGGTCAAGATTCTCAGTGGCTGCTATTCTCATCCTCCTGGGACCCTTTTCTCGTGGACTTTGTTGTCCCGTGGAGTGCAGTGCTGCGTATTTGCATAGTTGTGCATTTTCCAGCAACCAAGCGTTATGATGTCATGTATTTGTGGTTCAGGAATGAACCAGGTTCAGCCATACCCCAGCGGCCATCCCAGACTTACACCTCAATCTGCCTGCACGGTGACACTGTGCTGGTGCTATTATGACTTTGATATTTAAATAACTTCTCCTGTACGAACTTCTAAGTTATTTTTAAGTTTACAGGGCACTATTTTATAATGCAGAATTATGAACCTCCCTTTCTATAAGGTAAGGAATAAGCTAGTGTGTTCCCTATTGATCCTTCGCTGTTACCGGGTTCTTTTTCTGCTGGGAAATGGGATGGGGGGAGGTAGGCGATGAGGACACATTCTGCCCCACCCGGTGGGGTCCCAGTTGAAAAAGCTTAAGAGCCATTTGTTCAGAGCAGATGGGCTGGGGCTGGGGAGTCTGTGAGGGCCATTTCGTGAAAATGCAAGTTTTTGGGGAGAGGGCCTGTAGGGATTTTAAAAATCATATTGTCCAAGGGCTGCTGCCCCCCACGGTTCACCCCACTCCACCTGGATTCCCCAGGCGCCATCTGGCCACAGGTGTGGGGCAGCGCTAGCCTGGGCCGCAGGTTCCTGCTGTGGCCGGGAGGGGCGCCACATCCCTCCCCAGGTGTTGGGGTGGCGCTACCTCTGGCGGTCAGGGGCTTGGCTGCAGGGTAAATGGAGGCAGTTCTGCTGCGGAGCTGGCCAGGAGGAGGGCTGGAGAGCCGGTGCCGGACGGCAGCCCGTTTCTGCTCTGATCTCGCACCAGTTCCTCTGTGGGGGGCTTTCTGGGCCTGCGGAGAAAGGCTGACGGAAATAGACTCAGTCACAAAAGTGACGCAGTCCCAGGCTGTGTCAGAGGCTACTGGGGACCTTCAAACTGGACCCAGCTGAAGCGCCAAAGATGCCCCCCAGGGGGCAGGTGCCCGGCTTAGCTGCAGTTAGGCGGGGAACCTGCCGCCTCAAGGCCACGTGGCCCCTGACCGAATCCAAACTTCACAGAACAAATCCCTTTATTAAAAGGATTTGTACTATAAAATTTGGATTCAGTCAAAAGGCTGCACTCAAGGATCCAGAAGGCCACATGTGGCCCCAGGGCTGCAGGTTCCCTAACCCTGCTAGGACACAAGCTCTGCAGCCAGACTCCCTAGGCCTGGAGCCCAGTTCTGCTGTTTCCCGGTTTCATGAGCCTAGATGATTTGCTTAACCTGTCTTCTCATCGGTAACGCGGGTTGTCGGGAGGGTTAACCGAGTTAATGTGTGTAAAAAGCGCAGCATGGACCTATGGCAGATGCCTCATAAATGTTAGATATTATTGTTGTTATTATTGGTTACACCTGTTGGAGCCTGCCAGCAAGGGTGGGAAAGCACACAGAAGGGCCACCGAGTACAGCTGCACAGGTTGTGCACTGAACCCAGGGCACAGGGGCACCACTGACACTGGAGGATGGCACCTCTGAAGTGATGCAGTGCACAACCTGTGCAGCTGGTACACTGGCCCTAGATGCGCAGGGCAGCCCTGCTTCAATTTCTGACTAATAGGTGCCACTCGAAGACAGACCAGTTTGAGCAAGATCTCAGAGAAGATTCTTTTAACAAACGAGGTACAGTGGCTTTTGAGTGGAGCTACAAAGATTTGAACAAGGTGTGGCCCAGTCCTTGCTACCTTCTCGAGGCACGATCATAGTCCCAATAGCCAGGACCTTGGCCAAGTCACTCCTTTCTGGGCCAAAGTTTTCCCCAAGTGTCCAGCGCGAGGGGCTGAGCTAGTTTTGGGATGACAAATAGGCTTTATCCTTGTGTGCCAAGTCTGATTGACTGGTAGTGACTGTCTGAGGCTACGTAAAGTGAGAAATCAGACACCACTTTGGGATAAAAAGCAAGGGCTCTTCAATTGATTAGTGATGTCTGCATGGGGCCAAGGAGAGGGTGGCAGGGGCATGTATGTGGCCACACTTGCCTTCCTCCGATCAGCCCTGTGGTTCTCAATCCTGGATGCCCCTTAGAATTGCCACAGGAGGTTTAAATATGCTCCGATGCCAGCGGTATGGCCTGACATCGGTATTTTCTTTTCCTAAGGTGTGGCCAGGTTGGGAAGTGCTGGGGTAGATGACCCTAAGTTCCTTGCAGTCCTGAGTTTTCCTGACCTTCCTGATCCTGCGAATCCACCTGTGTCCTCACTGAGCTGGGGTCCTCCGTTCTGTTAACAAGGGAGGTACCGTGGCTTTGGGAGACCTCGTCGGCATGGTCTGTGTATTACGTAGCCCCGTGCTTTCTTCCAGCAGAGACGGTAGGGGAGTTACAAGGCCCATCTTTGACCAGTCTCACTTCTGGGGAGAATTTTTTTCTCGCTTGGGAGATGGAGGCTGAGAGCACTGACTATGTCAAAGTTCGGGGTTACCTGAGTGGCCTCTTCTCAGGACACACAGTAGAGTCTTGTTGGGGGAAGGTCTCATGGGGCTTGGAAAAGCCTGGCTTGCTCGGGCTTCAGTCAAGGAAGCCCCCTCTGTCTCTTGTAAGCTATGCCGAGTCCCCCAGGGAGGCTGGGAACCGGGGATGCCGCAGAGGCCTCGTGAGGTCTGCAGGAAGTTACATGCCCCAAAGGCACAGGCTCCACGTCTGGGCCTCCGGAAGGAGCAACGGGGGAGGAGGAAGCAGATGAAAGCTGACTGGGGCCACCGAGCTCCAGAACACAGGGTGCCCGGCACGGCGGTGGTGCGTCAGGACCACAGGGCAGCCCTGGATGCTGGCAGCTCCTCCAAATTACGGTCAGGATTCAGAGGTGAGATGGTTCTGGAAGGCTAGCCTGGCTCGGCCCCTCCATGAGCCCAGAATGCAGCCAGCTTTCCTCGGCTCCTCCCGTCACCCCCCAGGACCCAGCCCTGAAAGTCCAAGGAACAGGTCGTGCGGCCTGTGCCTCCCAGAGGGGCATAGCCTCCCACCCAGAGCAAAATAGAAGCAATCAAATAACGTAGAATTCGGTAATATTTTAAAATAAGCTTTATTTAGATTTTTTTTAATATTTTATATTTGCATCCATGCCTTCAAGAAACCTTTCCCACGGGAAAGGTTATTTTCATCTAATGTTACCCATAACTCATTCGCTATTTGACGTAGTTCTCTTAAATAAATCATCCTTAGTAACTCTTAGAATTATCTCCTAATTTACAAAAACTGAAATGAAAAGGAACTACTAAATCATTACCAGGAGTGGTTGCAATCTTATTTTCTTGTAAGTAAAGGGGAAAACAATAAAAATCAACCGAAACAGAAATTCATGGGGGAGAAAAGTATTTTCTGAAATCTCTCTCCTTAGAGAAAGATGCCAGCCCCGGCTGCTCTCCATCGACCCTGGGCTCGGTGACACAGCTTGGCCAAGGGAGGACAGAAAGGTCCTCATGAAATACCCTGCTTGCTCCTTCCTGTCCCCGGGACCAGGTCAGGAGGAAAGGGAGCGGCCCACTGGGGCTTTTCTGTTTGTTTTAGAGACTTTGGGGAGAAAATAACCTATCCGTTCTGATGCAGATGGTCCAACGTTTGAAATTCTCCTTGCTTCTTTTTAAGAGCTGAAAATGTTACTGTTAGCAGAAAGCGCGACTACTGTTGTCTAGAGGAGTGGACTGGCTGTCAGCGGTTAAGGATGCGCAGAAGGGGGTTCACGGGGCGGCAGGACAGGCAAATGGAGTTCTAGGCCTTGAGCGGACCTGGCGGAGCAGCTCGGTCTCCTTCCCCCCAGTGCTAAAATGCACGCGGTCCCTCTGCTGGTGGGGCCTCCTAGGGCCAATCCGCTCCCCGAACAGGCAGCTCTTCCTGCCAGCCCTCCTCGCCTGGGGTGGGTGGGCGCAGGCTGCTGTGACAAGCTCGGGGACAGAGCCTGAGGGACCCCGAGAGATTCTAAGTGTGGTCAAGGGAACCAACCAGAACGGGCAGGACAGAGGGCTCAGGTGCCAGACACCGTGTCCTCAACAGCTCCCTGCTTCAGGCAGGCGCCTTCCCCGGTGACACCTGCCTGGCTCCCGTGCAGAATAAGCCCAGGACGGGGAGACCCAGCTGCAGGGAGGAACCTACGCTGCTGGAGGCCCTGAGGAGCTGACTCGGGCCCAGGGTCCCCTGGGTCGTACCCTGTGGGTGTGCGGCGTGGGCTGTCTCCCCTGGACTCAGCCTCCCTCAACAGACAGACCCAAAGGGGGGATCGTGACAGTCAGCACTCTGCTCACTGAGGTCGTGTCCGTGTGTCAGATAAATATACATGGAAAGGCCTGGAGACAGCTCTGGGTGGGAAGAAGGTGGGGCGCATTTTCATGCAGGCAAAGGAAAATGGGGAAGAGAGAGAACAAAAGTGAGAGAGAAGAGGGAGGTAGAGAGAGAGAACAGAAAAAGCAAGCTTTGAAATCCAGCGGTCCCTGGGTCCCAGCCACCCTGAACTCGATTTGCATGGTTTGGCAGCAGCGTGGTACTAGAACAGACAAGTCAACAGAAACACCCGCCTCCCGCCCGCCCCGTGGAAAAATAGACATTCCGACATTTATGTAATAATTTAGATAGAATAAGTTTTCTGCATTTGTGCAAATAAATTAAACGCAACAATTTTTTCTTTTTTTTCCATAAAGAAAGAAACGGCAACGCAATTTAAAAACTGGCAGGCCGTTTAAAAAGAGCCCATTTGATCTCTGCCAAACAAACCCAGCCAAGACGAGGCCCCTGGCCGGGCCGGCGAGTCTTTGCGGAAAGCAGACCTTACCCTGATGACGATGGCATTGTGTGGTTAAAGTGACTTGGGCGCACCCCGAGAGCAGGGTCTGGTCCCACACGTTCACACTGAGGGGTGAGAGGGGGACATCGGAAACAGACCACGTCCTCGGCGAGACGGGCTCCAGGAGTAGCGGTTTGGACGAGGGACATTTACAAGCACGGAGTGCACAATAGTTTGTTATTTACAAATACACAGCAGTCCTTCAAGTTTTCAAGTTTCATAAAAAGGAGGAGGGAAGGAGAAAGGGAAAAAACAAAACAAAACATACCAATGAACAAAAAGAAATTAAAAAAAAAAAAACCCAAACACTGAAGAAAAATAATAAACCAGATTAACAACACAACCATATCGCTCCGAAGACGACAGAAGAGTTGACATGTTCACACACGGTTCGTAGTATGTACATCAATTACAGAGGTGGCGACGCAGAGGGAAGGGGTCACACTCGTGGTTTCGCTTGTCTGGGGCGCTCAGCCACCCCCGGCACCCACGCGTGCGCGAACACACGTGCACACGCACCCACGCACGGCCACACTCGCACCCCACGCACGCTCCACGCACACGCCGCCGGGCACGGGCCGGAGGCGCCTATCACCAGTCCGCGTCCTCCTCTATGTAATAATCAGGGGCGGTACCATCAAAGAGGCCTGGGTCGAGGGACTTCCGCTGCTTCCCTCTGGCGAAGACGCGGGAGATGGAGCCGAATCCCATCTTCTCTTTCTTCTTTTTCCGTTTTTGGTCTTCAAGATCCTCTAGTGACTGAGGAGGCGGAGCCGCGGCAGAGGGAGGAGAAGAAGAAAGCTGGCTTAGCTGGGCCGAGGGCAGGAAGGGGTGGCAAGGGGGCGGGAAGGGCGCTCTGAGCTAGAAGCCAGAGGGACAGGGACGGGTCTCCAGCGGCTGGGAGGCCGACCACTGGGTGGGAATGCCAGGGTCGGCCCCTGACTCGCTCGGTAAACCTGGGCCAGTCCTGGAAGCCCTCAGGGGCAACAACAGGACGGTCATCGACTGGCACGAGGACGCCACTAAAGATGCTGAGGGCAGTGCCCGGTGCGTTAACGGGCAGCCAATAAACGAGAGCTGCCGTTGTCGTGTGTACTGTTACTACTGCTCAAGTTCCATTTGCCTACACCCGTCGGGGGCTTGTCCAGGGCTTGCAGGGGGACATCCACGCACTTGGCTATGGCTGTGGTTTTGTCTGTGAGGCGAGGGGGCCACAGGTCCCACCTGCAGTGCCAGGGCACCAAGCACACAGTGAGTGATGAGGGAAGGGGGCTGGGGTGGGAGAGGCCGGAAAATGAGGAGGAAGCCGGGGCCGGTGTCAGCCAAGGCCAAGGGCCCTGCGCCTGAAAGCCTGGGACAGCACCAGCCATTGTGCAGCAGGTGGGCGTGGCTGGGGCTGGGTCCAGTCCCGACTGTCACTACCTGTGGACCCCTGGAGAGCCCCCCCCCCGGCTCCCGAGATGTCTCCTTGTCTGTGACGTGGGGACAGTAATAACAAGGGTGACGACGACGGTGGATCTGCTCTGCTCTCCTGTTGGGACGGGGGACGGAGTCTGCAGGGGAGTTTTGCAGGCTGCCAAGTACTTTATACGGACACGCGGTGGCGTCATCCATAAAACGGGTGAGGTTTAGACTATACTTAGGGTTCCCAAAACACTTCAGAATTCCAGGCCCCACCTCACATCCGGGGATCAGAACCCCCAGGTTGAAAGGGCCCAGGAATCTGCATTTGAGCCACTTTCCTGGTGGGCCCTGACGCAGACGGGGTGGCACACAGACCAGCATGTGGGGACCCCGGGACTGGAGAGATGATCTCAGAGACCCTGCTGACCCTCATCCCTGCAGCCCCTCCCACCCTAACGACAGAATAGTGAAACGGTACAAGTGTTTCTAGCAGCAAAGGGCCCAAAGAGCCCATCACCTGGGTTAACGGGCTTTAAATAGTAATGGTCATTTTATCAAACTGGCTGCCAGGGGACGGCACCGGCCAAGGCACAGGATGGGGGACGTGCGCGCACGCGGTAGCTCTGCGGTCCGGCAAGGACAGCAAGAGGCAGTCCCGGGTGCTGAGCCTAGCTCAGGCACCAGCCCGCGTGTGACTCAGATGCGGCTTAACTCCTCTCCGCCTTGGGTGCCCGAGTATGGAAGCAAATGGGAACGATGGCCTAGGGGAGCAAGGGACGAGGTCACGCTAAGTCGGGGAGGAGGGAGGGCCCTGCGGCCAGGGAAGGCACACCTACCTGTACAATAGGGTTGTGCATGTTCTTCTGAACTGGGCCGGGACTGTCGCCCTGTAGCCAAAGGAGAAGAGGAAGATGAAACAGCAGAGACACAGGACACACGTGAAGGCAGCCATCCCTCAGGGGCTACCCTGCCTTGCAGTGGGGACCCACCTGCTCCCCACTTCCCGAAGCAGACGCTCCCGGGTGGCTTGTTGACGCAGCCTGGGGTTAAGGTGCTGCCTGGACAAGGGGTTCTGGACAGAGGCCTCCCGCCTGCTCTGGCCTCTCGACCCCCAACGGCCTGGGACCAACAAATCACTCGCTCAAAGGCTTCTAAATTCCGGTCCCAAGAGGTCAGGAATGGTGTTAGAACCAGGGCTTGGTTATACTTGGTGCCTTTCATTAAAAAAAAAATACTTTTATAGAAAAAGCACAAAATAAGGAATTTCGGGACAGAAACAGACTTGGGAGACTACACAGCCTCTAGCTTCCCCCACAAGCAACACAAGGAAGCTCTTATTTTGCAGAGGAGTAGACAGGGCCCATTAGCCCTATTTATAGACACGAGGACAGGCTCCAGACAGTCCCACATCAAGGAGCTAACTAAACGGTGAGTTGCAGCTCAAATTTGGGACTGTCTGAGTGCTCCTGGCACAGTGCTCCTTCTA
The DNA here is from genome assembly GCA_963575035.1 of Avahi laniger. Lineage (NCBI taxonomy): Eukaryota > Metazoa > Chordata > Mammalia > Primates > Indriidae > Avahi > Avahi laniger. Next base: position 11,230 of record CAUYSK010098843.1, read on the forward strand.
GGCAGGGGCTCCAGGGCAGTCAGTCCCCAGCTCTGGGCCGCCCCAGGAGCCCTACCCACAGGGTCTGAGCACCTTCCCTCCTTCCCATGGAGCCTCGCACAGGCCCAGGCAGCCGAGACATTTCCACTGTGTCGCCAGCCCTGCCCTAGGTGAGTGGGGCGGGAACCTTAGTAGCCCGTGGGTGTGCGAAAGTCTGCCCTGCATCCCAGAACCAGTCTGCCCTGCCTGGAGGCAAAAGATCGTTTAGATCCCAACAGTCGTTGCTGGGAAGCCTCTGGTGGTCGTTTCTGGAATTGCAGGCATAGTGCCCAAGAAGCAACAATGTCCTTCAACCTCCTCCAACCTCTCTGTGCTAAGTCCCCACCTCTGCTCTAAATTAGCGGCCTGAGCGTGAGAGGATGAGGTGCTCCGTACTTCAGGCTACACTGTTCTGGCTGGTGCCAGGTCAGATGCCTGAGGACAGAGGGTTACCTGGAGCTATTGTCTGGCTCTTCCTGGCTTACCTGTGTGCACACCTGTTGAGGTAGGGGATAAAGGAGGTTGAGGAAGGGGTGATGTCACCAGTGGTAGTTTAATCTGTAGTCCCATCTCAAGGTTTGCAAACGGAACCCATTCTGCAGGCAGCTAAGACAGTTTTGTTTTGGGGAGGACCATCTTTGACACATTTATGGGTAAGAGAATGGGGCCGGCGCCCCCTGGAATGCCCAGATGCAGACCACTGGCTCATCGAAGCACTCACTTCCTAGCGGCAGGGCCTTGCGTAAGGCGAGCTTGGAAACAAAAGGGCTGGAACTGCGGCAGCAGGTATGTGCCAAGGCTGAGCCGGGCAAAGGCCAGGCCTCTGTCGAATGCGAGTCGAGAGGCCCCCAGAGAAGCCTTTCTGCAGGATGGATTTTCCAGCAGCATTTGTGCTGTCGGAGCACCCTCGGGCCACCAGGAGAAGACAAAGTACGGTCCTTGGGGAGGTGCTCTCATTTGGGATGTGCGTGGCCACTGTCTGGTGTCTGGCCTGAGGCACTGCTGGCTCTGGGCGTAACTCCAAGGTAGGTCTTCGGAACCAGGCAGTGGATGTCAGAGGCCCCTCTAGTGGCCCACCTTGTCTTGGTTCTGTCATCAAGACAGCCTCTGTCACTAGGATTCTGCCCTAGGGACAAGAACACACTGCTTCCCTAGAGCCCCACTAAGAAAAAAAAGTCCCAGCTCTGAGCAGGACCGACCTCCTTCCTGTCCTGCGTGGGCTGTGTGCGACCACAAGGCCAGCAACGCCTGCCGCCCACGTGGCCACACTGAGGCGGCTTCTCTTGCTTAGTCTTGGCTATTTTTATAAGCATTTTGCATTGTTATTGTGGTTTGGGAAAAAAATGGTTCCATCATTATTACTCATGTATAGGAAAGCTATTGATTTTTATAAATTGATTTTCAACTAGTATAGCGATGTACTCGCTTCCTGTTAGTTCTAATAGCTTTCTAAGCTATCCTCTGGAGTTCTCCAGGCAGACAATCATACCAACAGCAAGTGATGGTTTTGCCCAATGTGTTCATCTCTTTTCTTTTTTCTTATCTATTTTTCTGGTTAATAAAGCAACGATAACTGAGTTTTTGCAAATGTCCTCCGGGGCATTGAAGACCCAGCCCCATGGCGTCTCTGCCTTTGGGACACGACAGGGGCGGCCTCTGTATTATCACCTCCGTGATGGAACGAAAACTCGCAGTGGTCGCCACACCCTGACCCCAGTGTTCCATGAGCCTCGACGTGGCTTCCAACTGTCCTCAGACAGCGGACCCACCCCCCTCACTGCTTCGGAGCCTGTCTGCCCGCCCCTCCAGGCACCGGGAGCTGGGTGGCTGGGACTTGTGCCTCTTGGTGCCCAGCAGAGAACCAAAAAGCGTTTGATGAAATAAGCAAAGTAAACAAACTTAGAAGGAATCCGCAGGCCTCTCCAGAGGCAATACGTGCCCAAACTACGGGGCGAAGGACGGAGAGCTGGCGCTAAAGGGAGGCGAGGTGGTGCCGGCCAGGCCCTGCGCTCCGGAGGGTCACGTCTGAGAGGCCCGCGGTCCCAGACAGCGCCCACCAATTCCAGCTGCACGGACCCCAGGCCTGCTTCCTCTGGATTCTCCTCACCCTCCCGGACTTAAGGAGCCAACGGGCCTCATCTCTTTCTCTCCCCACATCCACCGCTTCTTGCGAAAGGAAAGAACAGAACAGGAAACGCGTTCGCCAGAGCACTCCCTGGGTAGACGAGAGGAAACAGCGAGTCCGGCATCGCCCGCCACGCAGCCCCTGCCCAGGGGCCCCGGCCCTCCTGCTGCTGGCCTTACGTTGCAGAGGGAATGCGTCCGGTGTCGAGGGGAGTTGATGTCGCTCGGTGTGGACGACCGGTCGCCTTCAGCAGCAGATGCGTCGGAGATGACAGAGGGCTGCCGGGAGTGGCACGGGCTCACCCTGACCGCTGGAAAGCAGGGACAGTTGGTGAGTGAGGGATGGAGACAATGTCCCCTGCCTGGACCGCCCTGCAGGTGATTTGACCCAATGCCCCCATCATACAGATGGGCACACTGAGGCCTAGAGAAGATAAGAGACTTGCCCAGTTCTCTGCCCCACATGTTCCCACAGAGCAGCTGCTGGGAAGAAGCTCCCACAGCTGGATCCAACCAGCTCCTCCCTCACTAGGCTGGAGGAGGAGGAGACGTGGGGGACTCTGGGACGTCCGTGACTGCTCACGCGCTCCTGCTACCTGGCTGTTCCCTGGACTTGCGATCCCAAACTCTGTCCCACACCAGCTTTCCATACAGGAAACCTAGAAGCCTCCGCTCCGCTCTTTGCCCCACCCCATGTCCAAGCAGCAGCAGCGCCTCCAGGACACAGCCCCAAATTCGTCCACTTCGCTCCAGCCCCGCTGCCGCCGCTGCCTCTCACTTGGAAGGTCACGCAGCCGCCTGCAGGGCTCTCACTGCAGCCAGAGCCACAGGCGTCCTGGCCCTCCTCCTCCCGGCCTCCAAGGCCCGGTGGCCTCAGCTCAGCTCCTCGTCACGTCTCTGCGCTCGAGCCACACCGGCCCTGACGGTGCCCGAGGCAGGCCTTCCCCACCTTGGCCTCTGCCATTCTTGCTGCGGCAGGAGCACAGTCATTCTCCGGTGTCAGCCTGTCCCCGAGAGGCCTCACCTACGGTCAGTTCTCCCTAGTCCGTCTTCTCCCCCATCAAAGTGCCTGTCTGCTGTTGATCTCCACCTGCGCTAATTACGACCTGCCATCATTCTGCTTGTTGGTTTACGCGTCTTATCTATCTGCACCCTGATAACTTCAGCTCCCTGAGGGCAGGCACCCTGCGGGTCTTACCCACCTAGAATCCCAGAGCCCAGGGTGCCTGGCACCTACATCGCAGGTGTTCGAGAGTGACAGGCCCAGTTCAGAAGGCCTCCCAAGTCCCCCAGCAGATTGCTCTGCCTGCACGTGCTGACACTGGATGGAGAAGGCAGCTTCTGATGGACAAGACTGACGCAGGAGCACCTACTGTGCGCAGGAGCACCTACTGTGTGCAGGCAGCGTGCGAGCAGGTGGGGTTACATTCCTTGCCGCCAACGACGGTGTGGTCTAACAGGAGGCTAAAGGCCCGCTGGCTTTAGAGTCAGTTCCAGTCTAGGTGCGTTCACCCCCCAGGCTGTGTGACCTTGGTCACGCTCCCCAACCCCTCAGAGCCAGTTTTACTATCTGTAAGATGGCGCCACTCCCACAGAGCAGTATGTGCACGACGCGCCTGCCACAGTGCCGGGCGCTGGGCAGATGGAGGGAGGAGTCCTGTGACAAAAGCGTCAACTGCAGTTACAAGCAGCGGGTGGGTGCTCTGATGCAGGTGAGCACCCAGCTCTGCAGGGCACAGAGGACACGGGACAAGGCTGCGGAGAGCAAGGAAGGCTTCCTGGAGGAGGGTGAGGAGACAGACGTGTGTGGGGCAGGTGCCGTGGAGGAGAAACGGCCAGAGGGCGGATCCGTCAGCCTGTCCAGCTCTTCCCTGACCAGAGCCAACTCCACCAGGGAGGGGCCTCGTACATGACTCAGGTGACCCGGTGGCTGCCACCAGCACGTGATTCAGAAACTGCCCAAGCTCTGTCTGCCTTCAAACAGCACCTGCGCCCTTCCGCTGCCCGGGGCCGACCAGGGGCCAGGGGGGCTGGCCGCACGGCTGGGCTGTGAGACTGAACAAATGGTGGCCGTCTCCGGGTCTCAGTTTCCCGGCCTGAAAAGGGGGCTGGACCTGAGCACGTTTATTGTAACAAAGGCCAGAGCTGCCCACCACTGCCACCGCACCCCTAACAAAGTCACCCCGCCTTGGGCCGGACAGTAAAGGGAGGGCTGTGTCTCCGCTCGGTGGGAGGGCAGACTGAATCTGCTGACTGCCTGGGTTCTAAAGCCCTGTGTGTCACCTATCGATGACAATGACAGTGACGACGATGATGATGATGGTGAGAGTAGCTGCTAATATTTCCCCAGCACTTACCATGATCCAAGCTCCATTCCAGAAATTTTACACATTTCATTTCCATGACAACCCCACGAGGTAGGTAAAGGGAAGTCTCGGCAAACACACGGTTAACGCGCTCTGTGCACTAAGAGCCCCGCAGGGCCATGTGAGGAAACTGAGGACCCCGGCCGAGGCCATGGGTCACGCCCCTTCAAAGCAGCAGGGCTGGGACTGGAACCCAGAAGCCTGGATACAGAGCCGGTGTCCCTGTGCTCCGACTCACGTATACTGTCCCCACTGTCCCCTCGACAGGCAATGGCAGGACCTGCTGGCTTCTCCCTGACTGGCCCACCAGCCCCCTGATGGCCAGGGCTGTGCCCCACTATCTGCTGCTCCGAGGGACAGCTCTGCCCGCAGCTGCCACAGCGGCCGTTTCCCGCCCCCACTCTCTAGGCTGCTGCCAGGTGCCTGTCCCCAACCTGCACCTATCACACAAGGACGGGCACCTATATGAGGGACAGAGAACAGAGCAGGGTGGCCTGCAGACGTGCAGTGTCACAGCAGAGTTTGGAGCCTGCATTGCAGGCAGGGGGTGCAGAGGCTGCCCAGAGGCCAGACCACCCTGCCAAGTGCCTGTAGCAAACACGTGTGACATTTATACCTTCCCTCTCCTGCGTGCCCTGGCTGGAGCTGTCATCAGTCACGGAGCTCTGCTGCCTCTGCCAAAGATGCCCACGTGACCCAGGCTGGCCAATCAGACTCTTTCTTTGGAATTTGATATGGATATAAGGGGAAAAGATAGTTTCTTTCTCAGGACTTCTGAGCTAGGAGGGCCTTAAAAGTCTGAAACTGCTGGGGACTGTTTTGCTGCCTTGTAGAAAGAGGCAACCTAAAGATGAGGCCAAATGGAGGTGGGTAGAGCTGAGAGATGGAAAGAGATGGTCAGAGGAACCCACACATTGTTTGACTCTCTGGATCCAGCCATGCCTGAAGTCCATCCCTTAGACTTTTCAATTACATGAGCCCAAGTTCTCTGCCCCACACCCTGTAAGCTGCTGCCGTGTGAACAAAGAAGCTGCCTCTCCCACTGGGTTAGATGGATTCCTAGGAAGTCCCTTGTGGCTGTGGCTGGGCCGGGCCGGGGCAGGACTCACCTTGCCGGTCTGCAGGGTGTGGGGGGTGTGAGTGGTAGAGAGTCTGCTGGCTCTGCCGGATGGCTGCGGTCAGCGGGAGGTCCGCCTGCACCACCCACTCCTGGTTGCCGTTGAGCACCGTCTCGCCCGGCATGGCAAGGGAATGCCGCTTGGGGACGTCCTTGGTCAGCGTAGCTAAGGACTGCTTGGCCTGGAGGGAGAGCCAGGAGACAGGGAGAAGACGACGTGATCAGGGGACCTCTTGGCCTGCTGTTGCCATCACCCACCACCGCGGTGGGAAGGCCAGAACCCCCCTGTGCCAGGGTATCGCCAGCTCTGCACCACGTGTTGATCAGTACGTCAAGCGCCTGAGCTGCAGATTGTCACCTGAGAGCTCCCCTGGGGTTACCCTTCAGTTCCCACAAAGAGCAAAGTGAGACCAGCCACACGGAGAGAAAGGGGGTCCCAGAACATTCTTATCCCCATTCCTGTGAGTTTTCCAAGGACTAGCTGGAATTTGAATGCGATTGTAAGAAAATGGCGTTTCCCTTCCATTACCTGAACTCCTCCTAAATTCAAACTTTGATCTCCCCTTCACAAGTTCTACCTGAGAGAAGTCACGTGCACCTTTTGCAGAGCCAACGGGGACACGGGCCATTCCACGCTCAACCCGCGTGACTAGCTCCTCCTTGAAGGCAGGCCAGGGACAGGATCCACAGCCCGGCTCTCAGGATCCCACGACAAGAACATGTGGGACACGAAGAAGCCCAGGGACAAGTGTGGGGCTGAGCTGGGGCAGGCGGCCCTCTCCTGGGCTGGTCACACAGGTCTTCCTTTCTGTCCCGTGTCTGAGGTCTCTTTTAGCTGTGTTATCCCCCAGGGTACGTGGGGTTTTATTAGAAGTCAACTCAAATTCTTTTGGGGAGAAAAAGGGCATATATTAGAAATGTATTAATGCACATTCTTTTCAGGGCAGTTGATTTCTGCTTCCCGATTAGTTCCCCAGGCTCGTGCTGGGGCAGAGGGGGCTGAACAGGGGCCACAGGGAGAAGCCAGAGGTCTCTTGCACCAAGGTCTCAGGTGACGCCTCAGCGGGTGGCTACAGTAGCAGAGCCATGGTGAGCACCAGCTTTGGCCCTCATATGAACACAGATAAAATGAAAAACCCATCTCATCTCTCCTAGCTCCAGAACCTTCCGTACCTTGCCCCACGCCCCGAGTTCTTCCTGGCAGAGCAGGGGTTCTCGAGAAACAGAGTTCTGCCGAGAAATGGACGGTTCTTGACCTAAAGCCTGGTGCACGCACATCACATTGGCCAGCTCTGTTGTTTTACACAAGTCACTGCCTCCTCGGTGCCTCAGTTTCCCCATCTGTACAAGGAAAACCCTGGACCAAGCGATCTTTAGGGCTCCCTCCAGCTCAGCCTCCCTAGTGTTCTGTGAAATCGCTTCCCGTCCACTGCCAGCCCCCGGGGAATATAAGTCCATACAGCAGAGGCCGAGTTGATGGCGTCAGCTTTGCCCTCAAACCAGCTAATCACTCCCCTCTGCCTTTGAAACCCTTTGTGCTCTATGCCCTCATGCACTCAGCACAACAGCCCTGAGTTGCAAGGAGGAGTATGGGATTATTGTGCTTGACAGACGAGAAACCAGAAGCTCAGAGAGGTGGAGTGACTTTTCCAAGGGTGCACAGCGGGCACAACATCCAACTTGGCCCCCAAACCTCAGTGCCTGACTGGGCGGCACCTTCTCCCTGTGCCTTCCTGTGGGGCCAGGAAACAAGCAGCCAAGTGAAGCGGACTTCAGAGAAGGCGGGCACGTCTGCTCACTCACCACAGAATCCCCTGCACCTGGCCGGGGCACATCCAGGAAAAACTGCACCCAGCAAAAATCCAGACTAAAAGGAAGCAGCCTCTGCTTGACAAAGCCGTTGCTATGCCCGCGGGATGGCCCAGGGGATCAGCTCTGGGGACCGCCTGCAAGAACAATGGGGCGATCCCTCTGCTTAAGGAAGAACCACGCTAGGTGTGTCTGAGCACCGCCGCGCAGACTCGCGTTTCCTGCACCACCGCACCTCACTCAGGTGAGCCAGTGCACCACGCCCGCTTTCCCGCCAGGTGCAGCAGGCAGAGCCTCACAGCCCCCCAGGCTGCGACCACTCAGCTGTCTGCTGTCCTCTGCCCCGTCCATCTGGGCTGCCTGCGAAGTGGGACTTGGGGCAATGAGCACCCAGGCTGGTCTGCATCACGCAGCAAAGAGCCCTCAGCGCTCCCTCCTGCAGACATCCCCAGCCACGTCCGTGGAAAGCACAGGAACGTCCGAGGCGGCCCCTGGGACAGGCAGCCCTTTGCAGCAGCACAGGAAGGTATGAGAGGGGTCACTCTCCTGACCGCACCCCAGCTTTCTCCTCCTAGGCGGGGCCCCCTTGTCTGGGCCTGGGAATGGCAGCCTGAATCCTTCCCACCCGACAATTCGGACGTCCCCACGGTCGGTCCTTCAGAATGGGGGCTGCACCTGTGAGTTCTGAAGCACAAGAACCGCTCACAAACTGTCCACTCTGCCCACTGAGGGTTCCAGACTCGGGACAGAGATACCACAGGGAGGAGCTGCAGACACGCTGTGTCTGATCTAGAACACACACGTGGGCGCACATCTCTGACTATCCTCTCCTGCTACATGCCACTTATCGCTGGGAATGCCCCTGAGCTCTGACACCCACTGCTCTGAGCCTCCGCCGCCTCCTGAGCACTCCGAACCCGGAATGCCAAGCTCCTGGGAATTGGTAACTTGGCACAAACATGTCCATGTGACAAAAGTCAGACAGAACTGGGTTCAAACTCCCCTTCTCCTGCTTAACTTGCTGTGTGACATTGAGCAAGTTACTCCACCATTCTGAGCCTCAGGGTCCTACTATGTAAGACAAGGAAACCCAGAGGGGACATGTTTATATAAGCAGTGCCCCCTGGCGCTGTGCGACGAGGTGGCCCAGCCCCGAGCACAGGGCTCTGTAGTTGGGCTCTGCAATCGGACCACGTGGATGTGACCCTGGCCCTGCCACTTCTGAGCTGTGGGACCCTAAGGGGGGCTCCTCACCTCTCCGGCCTTCCTGCCCCGCATTGTCTGACAGGGATACAGGCCGTGTCTCCCTCCCACGCTGCCACGGGGAGTGCGTGGCCCACGGTAAGAATACTCAAAAGTGTCAGCGACTGTTACTGTCAGTTTCTACTTCCCAAGCCGGGATTAGATGAGCAGTAACTCACACGCAGGCCAAGGATCCAGTCTGGCCCCCTGCCACGATTAACAAGCAGCAGCCTCAGTGGCTACGGCAGGATGACTCACACCCTCCCTAGGACTGGGCGGTGATACCGTGAGGGGAGACGGCAGTGCAGGGTCCGGCTCTCGCCCTCCCTAGGGCTCGGGTGGAAGGCAGCTCCCAACCCCCAGCGTCTGCCAGGAGGAGCTGGAACCTGAGTTTCGTTGGCCGGAACGGAAGCAGGTTGAGAGTCTGGGCGCGGTGGGAGTGGAAGCCAAGGCGAGCTGGCTCTCAGTCCAGAAAGACCCAGGAGACCCGAGGCCAGCCTTCCAAGGCAAGGAAGACACATCTGTCCGTCCACCAGGAACTAGGAAGGGCTGGGAGAACAGGGGCCTCATCCTGCACCCCCTTTCCTGGCCTGCAACTTGAAAGGCTGCTGTCTGGGCTGCAGGAGGCAGCAGGGACTCAGCGCCACTGACCCCACTGGTGGGAACCCCGTCCCCCCGACCCATCTGGGGTCCCGGCAGCTGCAGCTTTTCCCTGCCTGGGCAGCTCCCACCACTAGGGGTCAGTATTGGACAAGGAAACCCAGGAGAGGCCCCGGGACCCTGTCCTGGCCTGGCCCCCTGGTCCTGAGGCAGGTGACCTTAGAAAACCACCCTGTCACCATGAATCATGGACGGGCACTGTGCTGAGTGCTCTTCTGGCATCGCTTCATTGAAAGCCTCACAAGAGTCCTGTGGACGCAGCCAACCCTTGAATGACACAGGTTGGCACCGCCCTGGTCCACGCACCCTGCGGCTTTTCTTCTGCCTCTGCCACCCCTGCGACAGCAAGACCGACCCCTTCCCTTCCTCCTCCTCCTCAGCCTACTCAGTGCGAAGATGACGAGGACAGAGACTTTGTGACGATCCACTTCTGCTTAGTGGAGAGCAAACAAATTTCCTCTGCCTTACGGTTTTCTTGGTAACATTTTTTCTCCAGCTCCTTTGCTGTGAGAACCCAGTGTGTCAAACATACAACATACAAGATGTGTGTTAATCGCCTCTTCCTGCTAAAGCTTCCAGGCAACAGTTGGCCGTAAGCAGTAAAGTTTTGGGGAGTCAAAAGTTATCTATGGCACTATGCAGGGCTTGGTGCCCCCTGTGTTGTTCAAAGGTCAAGGGTGAAAGCACTTATCCCTACTGAGAGTGGACAGAGTAGGGGCCAGAGAGGTGAAGGCTCCTGCCCTAAGCCGCACAGTCAGGAAGCAACAGGGGCTGGATTCGAACCCAGCTCCCTCGGCTGTACCCACCGCGTTAGCCTACATCAGCGCTCTCGGGACGATGAATCCTGAGAGCCGTGTGCCCCACTCCACCCCTCAGGAGTCCCCGTGTGTCCTCCCGGCCACCACCACCCTGAGGCCCTGGTGGTTTTCAAAGGCCCCTGTAGCCACGAGCTCTCTGCACCTACCCAGCCACCCTGTGGGAAGGCGGGTGGGACTGTGACCCCACTCCCAGCCCAGTAACAAGTACAAGGCACTGAAGCCCAGCACAGTTCAGCGAGTGGCCCGAGGTCACACAGGAGCAGGCAGGACCCACGTCCAGGGCTCTGGACCTGGGCTCTCTGCCCCACCCCACCCCCAACGCATAGGCTACGCACGTTCTCAAAAACAGAGTGTTTGGGAGTGGGTTAGGAAAAAAATAACCTCGTCTTCCTTGATGACCTAAGTAAAACATTTTTGCTCTACATACATTTGAAAATAGGCTAAGTAAACAAATAAATGTCACTTGTAATTCTACCACCCCGAGATAACTAATGTTAATATTTTGGTATATTTTCTCCCATATCTTTTCCTAAACAAATATGTGTATTTTAAATAAAAAATATTCTTTCTTTCATTTTTAAGAGTAGCCTGTGGAGTGTGGAGAGTCAGGGCAGTGGGCAGATGCTGTCTCAGGCTCTGGGGCTGGCGTGGCCTGCGTGGTCTCGCAGGCAAGTGCATGGAGCATCCAGGACCCCCCAGCCCCTTGCCCGTGTCCTGCTCCGCGCCGCCCGCCCCACTCTGGGACCCTGAGGGAGCAGACGTCCTGGCTCCCGGAACGCTGCGAGCAGACGCCAGCCCACCCGGCTGGGAAGGGGTCTCACCATGGCCAGCTCGGCCTCCAGCTCCTTCATCCGGTTGTCCTTGAGGTCGAGCTGGGAGCGCAGCGCCGTGGCGTGGTCCGTGGCCTCCTTGGCTTGGCGTCGCAGCTCCCACTTCTCGCGCTCCAGCAGGTCCTTCTCCTTGGCCAGGGCCTTGACCGCGTCCTCGCTCTCCTGTGGGCGGGGGACAGAGCACGGCAGGTGTTACTACAGGCGGGGCTCCTCTTGGGCCGGGGACTTGAAGGGGGCTTGGCCCCTGGGGGGAGAAGGATGCAGGGAGGCCCCACCGTCTTCCCAGGACTGGGCTCTGTGTGGGGCAGACACAGCCACACTCCTGCCCCGCCAGGGGCTCCGTTTCCTTCTCTGGGCACGCCAGCGAGACCAGCACCAGACAGTGGTAGATAAGGGGCCTGCGGGAAGGGTTTTGGAGTCCACTGTGGAATTTTCGTTATCAAATGGCTGACTTTGAATCCCCAAAGGCAATAATAATTATAGTCCGGGTGAGGTGGCTCAAGTCTAATCCTAGCACTTGCAGAGGCTGAGACAGGAGGATCACTTGAGGCCTGTAGTTTGAGACCAGCTTGAGCAACACAGCAAGACCTTGTCTCTACCCAAAATGGAAAAAATTAGCCAGGCATTGTGGGGTGCACCTGTAGTCCTAGCTACTTGGAGGCTGAGGCAGGAGGACTGTTTGAGCCCAGGAGTTTGAAGTTGCTCTGAGCTATGATGATGCCACTGCACTCTACCTGGGCAACAGGTTGAGACCCTGTTTCAAAAAAAAAAAAAAGGATGCTAATAAATAATAATGATAGCAAGCATTTTCCCCCCAGCTTGCTTTCCGAGCACCGGAAACTTCAGTGCTGACAACACTCGGCTCTGATTAGCTGCTATCATTATCCTGCTTTATAGACAAGAAGGCTAAGACCAGGGAGAGTCGGCTGTTTGCAGGAGTCACCCAGCTAGCAAGCGCAGAGGTGAGAGTCTAACCCAGCTGTCTGCTCTTAACCACTGTGCCACCCCGTCCCAGGCCAAGGACGCTGATGACCCGGGGAAAAGTGGTGTGCGAGGTCAGCGAGGAGCCTGTATCCTGCCCCGGGGCCAGCACATCACTCAAGGTGTGTCTGGCTGTGGGCTGGTTCTCTGGCCCCTGTGTCCTGTCCCTGCCAAACATGAGGTGACCAGGCTTCCCTGCTGATGGGCACAGGGCCAGCGAGGCAAAGGCTCTCCCTGCCTCGACTGCTGAAGAAAGACCAGGCTCCTTGGGACCCCTCCAGCCCCTCCAGCCGGGGAAGGAGAGAGGAGCGAAGTGGACAGAGCGGGGGAGGCAGGGACCCAAGGCTGCAGAAAGATGCCGTGCTGGGCACCCAGGGGAGAAGATGGGGGTTGGCGGAGAAGCGCCTAGCACAGGGCATACAGGCGCCTGGCCCTGTGAACCCTGCCCTGCTGGCCGGCGGCATGGCCGTGGATGAGTGATCTCGCCTGTGTCTGTCAGCTCATCTGTGAAATGGGGGATGATCGTATCGGTGTCAACAAATAAACACACACGAGGCTGAGAACTTGCCTGTAAGCACTTAAAAGGCACTACGACAGAGCATGCCTGCGTGCACACGTGTTCACGCCCGGGCGTGCACACAGGTGTGCGTCTGCGTCATCAGACAGCGGAGGAGAGCAGGGTCCCTGTGCCTCCCTCTCCATGGGGGTCGCTCCCTGAGCTCCTGGTCTTGTCACAGACAGGGAGAAGCACCTAGATTCAAGTTCGGTCTCTGACGCCCTGGCCTCTCCACTCTGGCTCAGAGGCAACACCTCTGAGTGGTCTCGTTCCACCGGCCCACGGCCACCGACTGCTCAAACCCTCCGTCACTAGAGAAGCTTCAAGCTGAACGGAATTCCCGCCTTCGTTTCTGTCCCGTGCACACGGCTTGGTCACAGCCCTTGTCACATGGTGTCATGGGCTTGGACAGTGGTTTCCAACCATCTTTCTGCCCTGCACACCTGAAGGCCATGGTTCTCCCTACAGATGCGGAACTCACCAAGGCCCGGTTGGCCGGGAAACTGACTCTTCTCAAGTTTTGGTATCCTCTTGGCATGTCCACACCACATACACCAGACAGCTGTGTGCTGCACCAAATTCCTCAGTTATCTGACCCGTAAAGTCCTACTCATGCCACAAAGCCCAACACTATGTCACTTCCTCCATGAAGCCTTCCAAGACTCCCTCCTGCAGGCAGAACTTCCTGCGTCTCACCCGTGCTGCCCAGCTCCCTCTTCACTTTATTACGGCGTTAGTGAGCGTCAGCTGTGCACTGCCTGACGCGTGCTCATTACGTGCAAGGCACCAGGCCAGGTGCTCGGCGCTCGTCATCTCACAGAATCCCATGGCGACCTTGCAAGGTCCTTACCATCAGCATTTGCAGAAGAGGAAACGGAGGCTCTGCAGGTTAAGCGAGATGGCCAAGGCCACACACATGGGGAGCCGGGGTCTGAACCAGGCGGACTCCCGAGTCCCCACTGTCCCGACCGTGCTGTCCTGCCCGGGCCTGTCTGCCCAGGAGACACGGAGCCCCCAGCCAGGCGCTGTGCCAGTTTCATCTCGGGGCCCAGGCCTGGCTGGACACACGGGAGGCCTCCCCACCTGTGTTTCGGGATTCGAGAGGCAGACCCCGTGCTGGGCCCAGAAGGTGGCAGCGAGCAGGGGAGACGAGGGAGCTGGCGTGTCCGCAGAGGGGAGGGCCGGGGTGGGGGGCGGCTGACCTTGCGGTGCTGCTCGTAGTTGCGGATGAAGTCGCGGAGCTGCTCCTCGCGGCTCTCCAGCGTGGCGTACAGCTGCTGCATCTGGCTCACCAGGTCCGTCTTCTCGCCCTTTAAGCGCTTCCGGTCGGCTTTCATGGCTGGGGACAGAAGAGCCAGTTAGCGCCTGAGACCCTCGCTGTCTCCTCCAGGTGCCTGAACACTGCGTGGGACATCACCACTGTCGCTTCTTTGACAGGGCTCAGAGGACGAAGCGTCCCTCCCCAGCTCCCGCGTTACGTACCGGCTTTTCCCGGATTCAAACCCAGGCCCACCTGTGGCTGGAGTCCCTGTCTTCACCTGTCAGATTACTCGTCCAGCCAGGGGAGCAAGTCCTTGTTTAAGTGTCCTTCCCAGCAGCTCAGGGAAGAGCTGGGGCCTGGTGAGTTCGACACCCACAACCCGGGGAGCTGGAGGGCCCCGATTCCCGGCCAAAATGGACCCCTAGGGCCATGCTGAGCCCGTCAGAACCCCTGAGCCCAGCCCGACAGTCCCTCATGTGAGAAGTGTTAGATAAAAACACACACCAAGATATGACACCAAAAGTATGAGCGATAAAAGGAAAAACAGATAAACTGGATTTCATCAGCATTAAAAACTTCTGTGCATCAAAGGACACCGCTGAGATAGTAGGGAGAAAATATCTGCAAATCCTCCATGTGAGAAGGCAGGGATTTATATCTAGAATGTACAAGTAAGTCTTACAGCTCAATAATAAAAAGACAAAGAACTCATTTTAAAAATGGGCAACAGACGTGACTAGATATTTCTCCAAGAAATGGCCAACAAGCACGTGCCGAGGTGCTCAACACCCTCCACCATCAGGCAAATGCAAATCAAAGCCACAATGAGATACCACTTCCCACTTGCTAGAGTGGCTAAAGTAAAAAAGACAACAGCAAGTGTTGATGCGGATGCAGAGAAATCGGACCCCTCATGTACAGCTGGTGGGAAGAGAAAATGGTGTAGCTGCTTTGGAAAACAGTCTGGCAGTTTCTCAAAAGATTAAACAGAGTCACCACCTGACCCGGCAGTTCTCCCAGGCATACATCCAAGAGAAATAAAAACGTGTCTACACAAAAACTTGATACAAGCGCACTATTTATACTAGCCAGAAAGGCAGAAACCACCCAAAAGTCCATCAATGGATGAATGAATAAACAAAATGAGATACAGCTACATGATAGAATATTATTTAACGATAAAAAGTACGTTGTGTCCCTCAGTGTCTATGGGGAATGGTTCCAGGATGCCCTGTGGACACCGAAATCCACAGATGCTCAAGTCCTTTGTATAATATAAACGGCGTAGTGTTTGCACATCACCTGCGCACGTCCTCCTGCACACTTTCAATCATCTCTAGGTTACTTATGATACCTAATGCAATGTAAACGTTACGTAAACAGTTATTATACCGTATTGCTTAGGGAATACACCATAAGGAAAAAAACCAAAAAATAAAAAGTCAGTCTGTGTTCAGTACGGACGCAACCACCCATTTTCCCCCAAGTATTTCTGCTCCGTGGCTGGCTGAATCCACAGACGTGAAACCCAGATATGGAGGCCCAGCTGTGCCGGTGTCTGCAGCAACGTGGAGAAACCTTGGAGACATGCTCACAAAGTTTGGAAACAAACTCAGCCTGTGCATATGAAAGAGCTGGGGACACCAGCCACGGCGTGAGGATGCCGAGCTCCTGGCCTGGTGCCCGACATAAGCTGACGTCCTTCTGGCCCTGCGGGGCCCCTTTTATCCTCCTGCCCTTTGCCCCCTCCCCTGGGTGGAACAGGGTGGGAGGCAGGTCGGCTGGGGCCATGCCGTCCTGTGCGCAGAGCCAGGGGGAGGAGACCCATGCAGTGGGACCCCGGGTCTCGGGTGGCCCTTTAAATTCCAGCTTTGAGCTTCCTGGCTCCCGCAGCTGGGTCCGTCCCCATCCTGGTCAGCTTGGCAGAGCTGCGGCTCAGGTCACCAGGGCTGGAATTCCCGGCCTGCTGGGCCGGAACCTCAAAGCGGAGCGACAGCAGAGTCCACGGAGGGAGGACTCTTCCGCTTCCTTCCTGCCAGGCAGCGGGGCCGCACCGCAGGCTTGGGGGGTGTGTGCGGGAGGGGGACACAGCTGGGTTAGTTTTGTGCCCTGACCTCCAGCACAGTGTGGCCACGTTTCTGGTGAACCTCACTTGAAGAAAACCCCGCATCTAAAGAAGTAACCCGGTCAGAAGGCACCTTACCGAAGAGCGTGGCCCAGCTGTCACGGATGAGCTGGAAATGGCCATCTGCACAGCCTCACGGGACTCTGGCTGCACTTCTACGGGAGGTGGATGGGTGCGGGGCACTTCTGCCATCCCATCCTACAGGGGAGGAGGCTAAGGCCACGCAGCCCGTCAGTGGCAGAGCTGGGGTCGAGCTGGTGCTGCCTCAGTCTCGGGCTGGTTTCTCACTGCTGGGCTCGAGAACAGCACGGGGCGCTGTTGAGTTTGGGGAGTTGCTTTGGGGAGATGGGGGTGCTGACCCAAGCAATGTTACCACAGTGGCTTCCCGGAGCCTCTGACGGCCCTCCTGCCCCAGGGGGGAGAAGCTGCTGCCAAGCAGGTCGCACGGGCTCCCCCAGGGGCTCACACCTCTGCCCTCTGGTTGGCAGTAAAGTCACGTCTCTGGCCTCTGGTTGGAAATTAAACCCCCCTGGGCTCTGACTTGCCACCTTCATTAACCCCATCTGGATGAAAACCAAACTCCAGACTTTGCTCTTGGCAACTGGAAGCCCCTCCGACCCCCTAATGTGGCATTCCTGGGCCTTCTCTGACTTTTGCCAGGTGGCCCTTGAGCGGGGCGATGGTGCAGCCTCTTGCCGCTCCACCCTCTCACCACCTGCCCAGCGGTCGAGGGGCATCTCTGCGTGTGCACACGTCTCTGCTGGACGTGTTGGCTGCCACCGTGGTGGGGCAGCGGCTCTACCATCTGACCGGGGGTTGGACCTGTGCCTTCAGATTAGTAGCTTCTTCCTAAGAGGAGACCTGGAGCTCCCCACAAACTGTCCAATTAAGCACCTACTGTGTGCCAGGCTCCACGCTTGCTGCTGTGAGAATGGGTGAGCCAGACACGGTCCCTGCCTTGTGAGTGGCTGACATCTATATCCATCCACCCTCCTCCTCACCAAGATAACTCCAATTTTGTTTGGAGAGCGCAACGTGTCCAGCTAAAACACTCAATTGCCCGAGCTCCCCTGCAGCTAGAAGGGGCATGTGTCACGGTTCCGGCCACTCGAATGTACACAGACACCCACTGGGAAATCCACTGCTGTCTTTATACTCAGTCTCGTGAGCACAAGGACGGAGACACGGGCCGAGAAGGCGGGGTGGGAAGAACAGGAGTCCTGGATCCCTGGTGGCGCCACCCGACCAGGACTCCTTGTAACAGGAGAAAACTAAGCTCCAGTGTTTGTGGGGTTTCTTATCACAACACGCTGCTCCCGGCTGGCGTGTCGGGGCAGGCTGGGAGAGTGCCGTCACCCCCACATTGACAGGTTCAGTTCATGCTTCCTTCCCGCGAGCGCCCTGGGGGAGCCTTGCTCTGTCCAGCGCTGGGCTGGACCCTGCCAGGCTGAGGACCAAGGCAATATGAAAGCTGAGTCTTTGGGCATGAACGCCAAGTAAAGGTCAACTAAAAATGACAATAAGGCGTCTGTGGAACCGTCGCGCACGCGCAGAGGCCGATGTGCAGTCTGTACACAGCTGGTGTAATCTTTCACCCAAACAAAGGCGGTTGGCGTGATGGACCCCCAAGAAATAACTTAAAATCTATACACACATAGCTATGAAAATAACACAGCAGACTCTTCCTTCCTTCCTCATCGCTCTGCGTCCATCTTTCCTTCAAAGCCCCTTTCTGATGTTGTCCAAACGCTCCTGACGCAAGACGGGCCGTCGGCCCACGTCCCTCTGCAGCCGGGCTCGGCCTGCAGCGCTCCAGCGCTCCGTTCACCTTCCCAGGCATCCGGCGTCACCCAGGCGGTTCCATTCCAGCAGCCAGGCCCCCAGAACCAGTGCATGGTGGCAAACAACGTCACACCCAGCGGGATCACGGAATGAGACCCGTCCGGCTCCTGGGAGTGTGGGGGTTGCTGGGGGTGGGAGGGAGGGTGTAGGCGCACAGACTTGGTTTTCCAGCTCAGAGGTGACCACACGCATGTGTGAGCCGAGGGCATGACCAGGGGCCCGGCTGCGGCCCCATGACAGTGGCACTTTTCTGAGGATGTCACTGCTCCCAAGCTTCCACAGTGGACCTCTTCTTCCTTCCCTGGCTTAGGGTGCCCCTGCCCCAGGTGTGGATGCAACAGAACAGTGTCAGCCCCATGTTTAACTCCTGTAAATGCAACTTTTGGCAGGTGGGGACCAGAGAGAAAACACAGGTCTCTGAAGTCATGCCTTCGCTCCCCCTGGGCACGCCGGACCCTCACCTCCAACGCCCAGGGGCAGGGGAGGCCACAGCCGACACACACAGAAAGGACAGGTTAATTCTCAGCTCTTCAGCTTCTGGGGCCTGTGGGCCTGGACAGTAAGGGATTTTCAAGGGAAATCTTGAGCACGAAGGGTTTCTCCTTAGAACCACGCCTGGGACTGAGGGACAGGCTCTCATCTTTCCCCTCTCTGAGCCTCAGTTTCCCCCAGCATCCCAGCTTAGTAAGGGTGCTGGATTTTGTGAGCTGCCTTTTAGCTTCTGAGATCCTGGCAAACCTCACCTTGACTAATCACTGCCCCACATGAAGGGGTGTCAGGGCACCAGAGATACCCCCACAAACACCCACAGGGCCAAGGCCAAACAATGGGGCACGAAGGCCTCCAGTCTGGGTGCAGAGCTCTGACCTCCCACCCTGGCTCTGAGCCTGCAGGTACACCACCTAACCTCCCTGAGCCTCAGTCTCCCAGACTTTAAGACGATTCCCAGGTACTGACACTTAGGAAGTGCCAGGTGCTGCTCTATGCCCTTTATGGGTTTTGGTCACTTAATTCTCACGACTACCTTATGAAGTCATCCCACATTTTAGACGAGGAAGTGGGCAACCAAGGAGATTAGGAACTTGGCTGAGCAGCGAGTGGCAGAGGCTGCCTCCGAAATCGCCAACCCCAAACCACCCCCACGGCACAGCTGGTGACCAGATACTTGTCCTTATCTGCTCACAGGGTGGGGCTGAACCTGTTTCTCGGAGGAGGCCTGATAACCCCACAGCTGAAGTAGTGGACCCTGGCCTGAAGTCTGGGACGCCTGACCGTGACCCTCTCGCACCCCATCACGAACCCTCCTGTGCGTGCTCACTGTTGCAAACAGCGCAGCCTGCGGCACCCGGCCACAGAGCCCACAGATCCCACAGATGACCCAGATGCTCACACCGGACGCTCCCGCTATGAGAGGCTGTTTCCGCAGCTCTCTTACCTTCCCGCTTGCGGAGGTTTCCGTTAGAGGTGGTTCGACATTCTGGCCTGCACCCCGCTACTGCTGTGCGCGCGTGCGCATGCGTGCACGGCAGTGGCTCTCCAGGAATCCTCCCAGCCACCTCCTCCCTGTTCTGGGATCTTCAGCCAGCCCAAGACACCGTCTCATTCCATGCACATAGGTTTCCCATCAGTCTGAGCTCAGAAGCCCATGGGCCCAGTCCTGGATGTTCCAAGGCCAGGGGCCCTTGTAAGAATTTCCAGTCCAGGGAGACCCCTGACAAATGGGCTCAGAGGTGGGGAGGGAGGTGGCAGGTAGTCAAGAGGAACCAGCTCACGTATGGCAATCTCAGCCACGGCCAGCAGAGGGCCCCCTTTCTTTTCCATTCAATACTCCGGACCCGCAGGACCTGCAGGATGTAAAATAAGGAGGGGCAGGCGGGACCAGGAGGGCCTGGAAACCAATCTGTTGGACTTGAACCCTCTGAATAAACACCCACCACAATGTGAGGCTCAGAGTTCTTCCAGCTCAACTTCCCTTTACAGACGGGGAAACGGAGGCCCAGAGAGGGAAAGAGAATGTCCAATATCATACAGCGATTCTGCCCAGGTGTCCCGACTCTTAGGCCAACACAGTTGGGTCAGAAGCACTGACTTAGGAATCTGCCCAAGTTGCATTAAGTCTCAGTTTCCTCCTCTGCAGGATGGCGACTGAGGGCATCGCTGTTCCTTAGTAGTGTGGGACTTGGCTCCAGGACCCGCTTGGATACCAAATCCACAGATGCTCAAATTTCTGACATAAAGTGGCACAGTATTTACCTATAACTTATGCACGTCCTCCTATATGCGTTGAATCATCTCTAGGTTACTTTGAATACCTACAACAACCAAAAGCTATGTAAATAGTTGTTATACTGTATGGCTTAGGGACTAATGACAAGAAAGAAGTCTTGTGCATGTTCAGTACACACACAACTATTGGTTCTTTTTTGTCAAATATTTTCAGTTTGAGTTTGGTCAGATCCACGGACGCAGACGGCTGACTATGTAGTAATTCCTGCCCCAGCTGTGTTGTCCTGAGTGACGTATGGGGTGCGGACTTTGAGCATTTGGGGAGAAGAGAACCTCAGAAAGACACAGCGTCAGAGTCAGGGAGCCCGGATTCCAGTCCCGCCGCCGCCTCTCACTAGCTGGAGTCCCGAGACACCAAATATACCTTCTCTGAGCTTTTGGCTCCTAAGCTGTTGCACTGTGCGTGACGATCTCTGTCTCGCGAGGCTCTCTGTGACGTGACCCAGTTCAGAGCGGGCTGAAGACAGCAGGTGCTCAGAGAGCGCTGGCTTGTCTGTCTCCTGGCTCCCCACGGCTCCCAGGCCTGAGCTCCCGCCCCTGGAGGCCCCAGGAGACCCAGGCTGACTTGCCCAACAGGCTGGTTTCTGAGAAAAGAGCCCAGGGCCCGGAGGAGGGAGGGCAGCAAGGTCAAGGCCATAGATTTATGGTCTGGGACTGGTGTGTACCGGTTTATCTTGGCTTTTCCCGTCCGAACGATGAGTAAGGCTGAGTTCGGAAGCGGTTAGAGTTTAACCTCCTTTAGAAAGGCTACTCAGTCTCCTGTCCTGGCAGGTGGTGCTCAGGCAGGAGAAAAAAACCAACGCAAGGAGCTGGACAAGTGGCAGACACCCGTGGTGGCTGAGAAAACTGTGTCCCAGGGCCAGGCCTGGGTTACAGGGACACGGGCTGGGCTGGCTGGCCCGGGTCCAACCTGGGCGGCTCTCCTCTTCACAATGTTAATGGCAGACCTGGAACTTGACCCCAGGATTTTGACGCTCAGACCCATGATCTTTCCAGGTGTCCCACAGATCTTTTCTCCAAGCGCACCCCGGAAAGTTAGTCAGCATGACCTTCCCACCCTGTTGCCAGCCTGTGGCAGGAAAGGCAAGTATGTGGAATAGGTTCTTACTTTCCAGTCCCGTGGCCGTGGCAGACATCACTAATCAACCAGGTGAACCTGGGTTGGCTAGTGATGTCTGACACAGGCACGGGAAGGAAACATGGCCCATTTGCCAACTCTGCCTTGGACAGTGAGGCAGGCAGATGCCGACAGTGACTGATCAGGGTTGGCATGTTTGAGAACTACCTCAGTGACCCTTGCTTGGGTCAATGCTGTGCCAATTACCAGCACACTCCATGGAATTAAGGCCGCCCAATTCTACTTAACCAAAAGAGTGAAAAGCAGTTTTCTCAACTGGCGGAAAACCAGTCCATTCATACCAATGAGATGGTGGCAAACACACTCCCACCAGCGTGTTTAAAGGTGAGAGAGCAGACTTTATGTCCCTCAACTGGGTCAAAGGTGAGTGAAGAATTACTAGGTTTTCATATTTATTTTTATGTCTACCCACAACCAGCAATAGGAACTCCAGGAGGGCAGGGACCTGGCCTGTCTCATCTGCAACTGTATCCCCAGCAACTCCAGCAGTGCCTGGCACGTCGGAAGTGCTCAGGAAATAGTGACAGACTCTCAAATGAGTGACTGAACCAGGTGGACAGCCCGTGGACAGTGGGAGCCTGTGCCATGAGGGCAGAGAATGTTTCTCATTTGCCTGTCTCCCCCCTCACCCTCCCTGGGAGCCACAGGCCATGCTAATTTCCCTCGTGCCTCCGGACAGGCCCCCGAGCACCGGCCTTGGTGCTCCTGCAGCGGCCGCAGCGTGGCTGAAGTTCTTGCCAAACTGCCTTGGGCTCTGCACACTGTGCCCACGTCCACTTCTCACTGCTCCTGCCATGTCCCAGGCCGGATGTAGAAAGACACCGGTGGACCAAAGCTTCTGCTGACGCAGGGCCCTGGTAGAAGTTTAAGGTGCTCAGAGCTGGGGACAGACCCCAGACACTGTGCTTCCAACAGAGGTGAGACCCAGGCTCCAGGAGTGCAGGGACCAGTTCTCCCACTGGGTCCCCTGCCATCAGCCTGGCCACCGCGGTGCCTTCCCTTCATTGCAAGAGCCCCCTGCACTGGGCGTGTGCCCGCCACGGACTTTCCCAGCATCATACCAACGTGCAGTTCTCTCCCGTGTGTTTCACAGAAGACCCCCATTTGACCCCACTTTCCTCTCCAGCTCTCATCCTATTTCTTTTCTTCCTTTTGGAGCAAAAACGCTCAATAGGATTGTCCACATCACCGTCTCCACATCCCCTCCCGTCCTCTCCGGGACCCACTCTGACCTTCTCAAGGTCACTGACAACCTCCAAGCTGTGAACCCCACAGTCTGCCCTTGATGTCTTCCACCTGCAGCAGACCTGCAAGACCCCTCCATGGAACCTGTCCTGGGGCCTGGGCAGGGGGAGGTGGGAGGGAGGGGCTGCAAGGCCTCGCCTGGCCACCTGGAGAGCCCCTGCCACAGGCCTGAATGCCGGGCCAGGGCTCCCACGGGGAAGCTGGAGAGGGCTGGGCCAGGCCCTGGAGGGATGAGAAGCTGCAGACACAGCACAGGAAGGGCTGAGGGGTGAGGCCTACTGCGTGTGGGGCACGCGGCCCAGAAGGGGCCTGGAGCTCACCTGGAAGCCAGGCGGGTGGGGGGGCCGGCCCAGGCCAGGCTTCCTAGTCTCCCCGGGGAGCCAGGGGAGCAGGGGGCTGGAGCGACCAGCAGGAGGGAAATGGGAGGGGCCAGTGGTTGTTTTCCAGCCTCGGAAGCGGAGTCCAGGAAAAGTCCTCCTTCCTCCTAATCACCACTAAAAATAGTGGCAGGGAATGGGCCGGGAACACCGACATTCCCTAGGAGGAGGCGGGAGGGCCGTGGAGAATTCTGGAAATGCAGCATCAGCCACAGGCCCCACGTCCCACACGATGAGGACTGTTTGTTAAAGTCTATGTTGGCGTGTGAGGTTCTGTCTCAGGCAGGATGATGGCTCAGGTCTGTCCCAAGAGATGAGGAGGAGGAGGAGGAGGAGGAAGAGGCGGCAGTGTCTGTGGCAGGAATGGCTGGTGGACAGGCAGGCAGGCCCCCAAGCTGCCAACTAGCATGCTGTGTGGCCTTGGGAATTCATGCACCTTCTCTGGGCTTTGCTGTCCTACTCAAGACTGTCCATCAGGAAGCTGCCCTGGGCACCCCATGATTTGGGGACGATCCTACCACCCCCCCCGGCCACCCCCGGCCACCCTCCACCTACAGAGACCCTGTGGGGCTGTTTAAGGTTAGACGCAGGCGGCAGCCTGGTAGCAGCAGGTCAGTCTCTCCCCGGGCAAGCTGGGAAGCGAGGAGAGAGGCCGCGCAGGGCAGAGGTCCAGAGAGAGCCTGGAGCGAGGCCACTCTGGGTTCGAATCCTGCTCTGGCACTCGCCGGATGTGGGACCTGAGCAAGTCGCATCGTGCCAGTCTCTGTGCCACCTGTGAAAGGGGGGTAACGAGAGTTCCTACCCGGGCACGTGTTTGACGAGCACGCACCAGGTGCTCACCTGCACTGAAAAGTTCACCACGGCACCGCCTGTGAAAGCTCCAAACTGGAAACCCCCCAAACGCTTCTCCCCCGCCAGGAGAACGGCTGCGCCCGTTGCGGTCCCTTCGCACGGCCCAGTGAGAACGAGCAAGTCACAGCCACGCAGGACACAGACAGCGTGCGAGACAGACGCTGATCTACGGGGCTAGAAGTCACGAGGCGGATAGTGTCAGGAGGGGGCCCAGAGCTTCTGGGACCCTAACAGTGTCCCAGTGCTTGATCTGGTTGTGGTGCACAGGTGTGTTCAGTTCGGGAAATTCACGAAGATGCAAACAAGGTTTGCACTTCTCTGTGCTATAGGAAACGTTAATAAAAAGCTGTACAAACAAGCATCCCCATCACAGGACGCGTGTGCGTACTGCGTACTGTGTGTGCAGTGCCCCGAGCAGCGCCAGCGTGTGCGGGTAGTGCAGTAATCCCGGCTCGTGTCCTCTGGGTGGCTGCTGGCTCTGTGACATCAGGGGACACCCCCATGAGGTGGCAGTGAGGTGGGACAGCTCCAGGTGGGGCCAGGTGAGTGGCAGTCCTTGCCATGAACCTGGGACTGGGGAAGGAATATGAGCTCTGCGCTTGGTCCTGGGTTCAAGTCCTGCCTGCGATGGCAGCATCCGTGTGAGACTCAGGTCAGGGTTAGGGGAGAGGACTTCCTTAGGTGCCAGACGGCGAACGCTCAGCACGAGGAAGGTCAATGGCTTCTCCAGCGCCAACAGTGACAACGACGATGATTGTCATTAACAGTAACAGTCGCAGTTGGATTCATGGAGTTTTCTATGGGTGGGGGATTGTTCTATGCCATACACATTTTCACCGAATGTTTCCTCGCAGCAAGCCCCTAGGTAGTTAGGATGCTTGACTCCAGTTTACCAATGAGGAAACTGAGGCAAAGGCAGGTTGGGCTGACCCTGCCGGTAAGAGGCAGAGATGGGATTCAGGACAAATGCGTTGGGCTCAGAACTGTGCTCTTAACCTTGCCTGGGTGGGCAGTGCCTGGTGCCAGGGGGTGGACACTGGCCCTGGGCACGGGAGAAGGCTGCAGTGCGGAGGGGTATGCTTGGTGGCAGGCCCCAGGCCCCATTTCTCCCTGGCAGTGGGGATGGGGTGGACTGCCGGGTCCCCGCAGGGACCTAGGATGGCTGCTGGGATAACACGAGTCCCAGTCCAGGTCAACTTGCAGCAGGACATTAAGGATTTGGGTCCTGTTCAGCCCACCACTGGCCATGTGGCCTTCGGGAAGCCCAGCCACTTCTCAGAGCCTCAGCGTTCAACTCTGTCAAATGGGTACAATAAAACTGTCCAACTTTATAGGCTAAAATGATGTCTAAAGATGAGCTTTATAACCCATAGAGACTTCAAAGGTGTGAAGACAGCTGTGACTATGGTGGGGGAGAAACTTCCAGGGGGCTGCCGCTGCCCGCCCCGTGCCAGAGCCAGTCAGGGCAGATAGGTCTGTCTACGTCCGGCATTAAGTGTCAACAAGATCTAAGCCACCAAGTTTCCTTTCACAGTCACAAAAATCACGTCCTGATCTTGATTTGTCTGACTTCTGTGAGATTCTCGTGACTGCCTCCTAATTTGGTAGAGGAAGAAAGAAGAGTTTTTTTATCAACTTCCTAAATCCTCAGTAATAATTATTATTTTTAATTTTTGCGATCCTATCTTTGATTTCCCCCTCTTCCAGGGGACCCTGTGACTGTAGCCAACAGAGCTGTGGCAGCGAGAAATCACAGAGGACAATGGTCTCATCTTGTCCAACTGACAGGTGCTGCTTCTACGGCAGCCGGAAACTGGAGACCTTGGCCACTGCCATCCCCTGGCCGGGGCCTGGGAGCTACCTGACGCCACCCCTTAATCGGAGGGGCGCAGAAGTTTTATAGCAAGACTGGAAATCTACTGCAATTAAGACCTCTATAAAATATTTAGACCGATATGCCCAGATACATTAATGATTATACATTTAAATGTTAACGAGTATAACCAGATGAGAGATTAGCCAAGCCTGTCACTAAATATATATTCAGGACTGATAAACTATCGCACCATAAAATTATATATGTGAGCAGATGTACATACTTAGACTTCTCAGATGGACTTTAACTAGTCTTATCTAAAAAAAAAAAAGCTCAAAGAATGGTCCAGAAAAGGGAGGGGGGATCAGAGATTTAGCAGGCTGCGGAAAGGCAGGAGATCAGAGCGGAGGACCCCACAGGGTCCTTGGAAATTGCAAAGACCAAATAAGTTAGTGTATATGAAAACTCGCACACTTCTGTGGATGGAGAACTCACTACTCCTAAGAATAGTTGGTTTTAGCTGTAATGATCACATCCTAGAGGCAAGCTTATGCAAATGGTCTACAGGGGTGACATGGGGGTGTCCCTCAGAACTCTAAGGCTTTAAATCCAATCATACACAACTAGTGAGACCACAGTATCTGCAGAAGTTGTTTTAAAACAACAAATCACCCCCTAGGTCAAGGACGAGATGAGCAGGACTCGGCCACGGCCTTACCAACACAAAGGCTGATGTTTGTTTATTAATTCAGTAGGAACCTGCTGTGGGCGTCTCTGTGCCGAGCCCCGAGTGGGCTGCGGAGTGTGGGGAGCCAGCACAGACACGGTCTTTATTCCGGTGGAGATTATGCTGGAGCGAGGCAGACAAACACATGACACATTTTTAATTATTATTTAAATGCAATTATTTAAACACATGCTGAGGTCAGTGCTGTGAAGTAAATAAACAGGGAATCCTGGGCAGCGGGTGGCATGATCTGGCAGGGATGGAAACGAAGCCAGACACGCCAAGAGAGGAGGGACTGTTCCAGCAGGAGGAACAGCAAATGCAAAGGCCCTGAGGCAGCAAAGAACTCAGTATTTTCTAGCAGTGAAGGCCAGTGTGGCCAGAGGGCCAGGACACGAAGTCTGGGAGGGGCCTGTGCGGAGGAGTCGGGTTTTCTCTGAAGGGAAGAGGCAGCACCGTGCGCACCTCCCGTGGCTTCAGCAGCACGTGGCCACGACGGGGGCGCTTAGTACAAACCTGTCGTCTCGCGGTGCTGGAGGCCCGAAGCTTGGAATCGAGATGTGGCAGGGCCGTGTTCCCTGCAAGGTCTCCGCCAGCTTTTGGTGATGCTGACGATCCCTGGTGTGCCTTGGCTTGTGGACGTGTCACTGCAACCTCGGCCCCTGCCTGTCTTCTCACCACCTCCCTCGCTGTGTCCTTCCCCTCTCCTCTCTTCCAAGGACAGGACGATCTCATCTCAAGATCCCCACCTTCACTACATCTGCCACGACCCTTTTTCCAAATGAGGTCGCAGCCACGGGTTCTAGGTGGACATATCTGTTGAGGGGCCACCATTCGACCCGCTACAGCGGGGAAGGGGTTAAGTGAGGGCCGCCTGCCTTCTGATCACTCTGGCTGCCCTGTGGAGACCAGGCTGGCACAAGTGGAAGGGAGGCTGGTCAGGGCTTTGCCACCACCCAGGAGGCAGGACAGTGACCCAGAACAGGGCAGCCGCAGCAGCAGGGACGGAGCAGATGCAGCTGAAACACGCTGGAGAGGGAACTGTGCCCACTAGAAGGGAGGTGGTCCCCAGGAAACTCCTAAAATATGAGGTGGGGAAGGAGTCAGCCCAAACCAAGCAGCCCAGACCTGCCCATAGTGAAAGTTTGTCTTTAGTTGGTACCACACTGGAGGACAGATGGAAGCCCCAAATCATCGCAGCTCAGGCATGCCAGCAGCCACAGAGGCCACCTCAGGCCCCGTACTCCATGCAAGAGAGAGCTCTAGACACAAAGAACATCAGGCAGCTACATTTCTCCCTGAGAAGCGATGAACTGGTACATTTCTCCCTGAGAAGCGATGAACTGGGTTAGACATCAGGCTCTTGTGAGTTCAACTTATGTGAGTCTGTCATAAAAACTCTGACTTTTTGGAGCTGGAGAGCAGAATGTGAAATTGTAGCAAGAAAATGCCACCCCCTCCCCAGCTGTCTCAGCCTATCCAGCTCACATAAACTTTTTAGAAAAGTAGTCTTTATTTAGTGTTCACTGTGTGTCAGAAGTGTTCTAAGACTTTACAGATATTATTAATCCTTATAATAACCCTATGAAGAAGGTGCTATTATTAACTATTATTACTCCCATTTTACAGATGAGAAAACTGAGGAACAGAGAGGTTAGATCATGTAGCCAAGTGTCGCTACAGAAAAACACCAGCCTTCAGAGACTTATTTCTCATGAGCCAAGAAAACAATTGAGCCAGAGCCAGGCAGGGCGAGGGCAGGCATCTGGCAGGAGAGCTGGCCTCAGCCCCACAGACTGACTGCTGACCATCCCTTCAGAATTGCTGGCAGCTCCCAGACAAATGCCCTCCTTCCCCCTAAGCAAGAGACATGTGCCGAGATGTTTCCTGGGAGGGCGGCTTTCTGGACAGTGACAAATGCCAGAGTTCCACGGGGGCCAGCAAATACCCTCCTACACAAGAAGCACAGCGCTGGACTCTGGGGCTCTCCCCCAGCGTGCTGGAAATGCCACGCCATGAAAAGTTTATCCAGCAGAGCTCGACTGGTTAATCTGGGGACTTGGCCTGGAGAGGGTTTGACACTGAAGAAGGTGACAGAATTATACAAAAAACAACAGCAGCAGCAATAATAACCATACCCAAGCTCTGCCACGGAGCACTGTGTTTGACGACACATTTCCCAAGCTTTCCTAGAAGCACCCTTTGAGGTTGGCAAGATGGGAACCTACACTCCCACTTTACACAGCAGAAACCAAGGCTCAAAAGGTCAAAGTCAAGCCTGGCATGGTAGCTCACTCCTGAAATCCCAGCACTTTGGGAGGCCTAAGTGGGAGGATTGCTTGAGGCCAGGATTTTGAGACATGCCTGGGCAACACAGTGAGACCCCATCTCTTAAAAAAAAAAAAAATAGCCAGGCATGGTGGTGCCTGCCTGTAGTCCCAGGTACTCAGGAGGCTAAGGCAGGAGGATCAAGCCTGCAGTGAGCCATGATTGGGCCACTGCACTCCAGCCAGGGCAACAGAGCGAGACTCTATCGCTAAAATAAAAAAGAGGGAAGAAAGTCAAAGTTACTTGCTCGCAAATGAATCAGAGACAGACAGGATCTGAGATTCAAATTGCAGGTTTTGAACCTTTAGACAAACTCCCCCACTCCCTGAATCCTGCTGGTGTGGATGGCTTCCGGCAGAGGGAGCCTGAAGGATTCAGGACTCATCCAGAAGGACGGACGAAAAGCAGAATTTCAGCCCTTTCTCCAGACCAGAGAGCAAATCAGTTCTCAGTTCTTGCTCAGCCTAGGAGTCTGGGTCAGTGGTTTCTCCCTGACAAAACCATCCCCTGGAATGAGCGCCAGTCTCCTACAGCTCTCAGCAAACAGCTCACTTGAGCTTCCTTCCCCTGTAAATGCAGAGACAGCCAAGCAAAGAATTTCTGAGCTGCAGAGTAATTATTTCTCGAACGTGCCCCAGGGCCTTTCCATTTACGATTCGCGCTGCCTGAAATGCTCCTGCCACCAATCCCAAGTACAGAGCTCATTCTCCTGTCTCCTTTGAGGTCTTGACTCATGGACAGTTTTCTGGAAAGGACCTTACTGTTCTCCCCATCTCTAAAACTGCAATGCTGCCAGAGCCCCAGCACTGACCATTTTCCTTCCACACCTAATTTTTTCTTAAAAGCTCTTTTCCCATCTGACGCCACCTAGGTTTTGCATTAATTTGTTTATTGTCAGGCTCCCTCTGCCTCCACAAGCACGTAAGTGACACAGAAGGCACTCGACATTTGTGGAAGCACTGAACAGTGGCCACGGCAGAGGCGTGCGCAGGGTGTGGGAGAGACAGAGGCATGAGAGGCTGCCAGGAAGGAGGCTCTGAGCTGCCAGGCCTGGCAAGTGGAGGCCGGGGTCATTCTGGGAGAGGGGACGGTGTCTGCAGACCCACAGACACCCGCAGAAAGCTGGCGTGTCCCGGGAGCCACGCTGAGCGCAGCAGAGCCTGAGCTCAGCTAAGTGGGGAGTTGGGAGGAGGCGCGCCCAGCTGGGAGGCCAGCTGCGAGCTCTGGGCACAGCACGCTGGGACCTCGCCTGGTGCCTTGGGCTGGGGTGAAGCAAACCTGCCCATTCCCGGGGTTTTCTGGGTAGAGGTTTCCAAGGAGGTCTCCGTTCTGCGTGTGTTTTCCCTCCCAGCTTCCCGAGCTCTGCCTGCACTGCGGGCCTGGAAGGACTGCGGTTGTTTAGCCACAAGGCAAAGAGCCCAAGAGGAGGCAACTTCTGCCTCCAGGTGCGAGTGTCCCACCAACCCAGGGGTGAGGCACCACCGTCCTCCATCCCCATCCCTGCTTGCAATGGAGGTTTGGGCTTAACTGGTCTATTTAGGACAACTTTTCGAACACTTGAGGGCTGGAGTGTGTGTTGTCAGTCTCACGGGTCCCCACGGGAGGCCGTGGAAGTTCTTTCTGGGAGGCCTCTTTCTGTACCAGCAGGTGGCCAGAGCGGTTGGTAAGAGCAGGTGTCTGTACTTGACGGCCCAGCTCCTCTACTTACCAGCTGGGTGACTCTGGGAGAGTTTCTTAATTTCTTTGTGCCTCTGTTTCATCATCTGTAAAATGGGGATGGCGGCATCACCCACCTCACAGGCTACTCCAGAGAATCGAATGCGGTAACACGCCAAGTACCTCCAACAGTGCTCGTGGGGCTAGCTGCCGTGGCCGCCGGCAGGGACTGAGAACAGACGCAGTCCGAGGCTGGGAGGTGGACGCAAAGGCTCTCCCAAGTTCCAGCAGCCCTGGGGTGCTGGGAGGAGCAAACTCGTTCGCACAGAGCAGGGGCTGCAGGCTCTGGACTGGCTGTGTCCACCACTTGCCTTTCTCCTCTCGGACCTAAAGATGCTAGGTGGTGCTCTGTCCCCGACACTGTGTGCCCACGGTTGGTCACACAGAGGACAGCAGCATCCTGGCTCTTGAGGGATTTATGGCCAGGTCAGAAAGAAAAGGCTGAAAACAAATGGATGAATCACATCTACTGTTTTTTGCCCATTCATTCATTCAGGCAAACTTCTTACCTACTTTAACCTGGAGACTGGACTCCACGTTAGCAGAGACACAAAGCTACCTAAGGTCTTTACCAATAACCCAAAGCGGTGCGTGGATAACAAAGGCTCTGAGAATGTGAGCCTTTGGGACAGGAGGGTGGGAGTCAGAGACGAGCTTGACAGATCTCCGGAAAGGCCTCCGGAAAGAGGGACTCTCCCAGATTTCAGACGATTGGGCAAAAGTGTAACCAACCACATCCGGAGTCTGCACGTTCTGGTGGCTGGCACCCCGCGCCCTCCGAGCTGGGCTCCTGCCAGACCCTTGGGCATTTCATAAGCCAAAGATGGGGAGCCTATTCAAGCCCCAGCCGGGAGCCCTGGATTCCAGAGATAACATGAGCACATGACCACGCTTTTGGGCCCAGCACCTGGGCTCTGACACTAACTGGCTACATAAACAGGGCAGGTCCCAACTTTGGGGGCTCAGTCTTCTCATCAACAACATGGGAATCAACTTCCCATCTGTCTCTAAAGACCAAGCCAGCAGGTGTGCTCTGCTTGTTAACATGTTCATATCCACATCAGCTTCACACCCTTGCTATCTTGGTGAGCACATCACTTTGGTTATCTGAGTTTTCTAAATACTTGAGCCCTCTAAGCATCAAACTCTCAACAAATGTATTGCTTGACCCATTTCCTGATGACGGAAGCTTTTAAAACACAGTGATGAGAGTGGAGGAGACAACCTGTCATCCTCACTGGTAAACAGCAGGGAAAACGTTAAGTCTTTATCCAACTTTCTTACAGGGACTGTATCAGTGCGCAACCAAACAGAAGCGACGGGAGGTCTCCCTGAGGAAGCGGGGTCCTGGCTCCTGCGTGAGAGGAGAGGACACCGCCATCCTGCTACTCCTGCTGGATGTCCGCACTCAGGCGTCCCACACCCAGGGCGCCACCATCACAAAAGCAAGACGACCAGGCAGTACGTGCCTCCTGAGGGGAGGACCTAACATCTCCTTTGAACGAAGCTTGCAAAAAATTAGTAAATAAATGAGTCTGAATCTGATCAAGCCTCTAGACGAACTATCAATTTACAGGAAATTCAAAGGACGGAGGAACCGTGAAAGGATGCCATGGGGATGCAATTAGCGAACTCCAGACCCAGGGAGACCTACCAGACAAACGCCGCGGCTCCTTCAGCACGTAATTAGCAAGAATAACACAAAAGAAATGAAGAGGAGTTTCCAGATTAAAAAAGTCTTAAAAAGACATTTCGACTCATCACACACATCGTGTGGCTCCTGATTCCAACAAAGTACAAAATATATAACTTTATGAGTAAATAGAAAATTTGCATAACAGAATAGCTGATCATTTTTTCAAGTGGGATAATAGTTTGGAGGTTATGTTTCCTAAAGAGTCCTTATGTTTTATAGGTGTACAACATTTATAGATGACACGACGCACCCGGGATTTGCTTCGAAATAACAGGAGGAGGAGGGAGGGGCAAAATCAGTCACTGGGGCCAGGTGACGGGTACCTGAGATTCACTATATTATTCTATTGACTTCCATATATGACAGAATTTTCCATAATTAAAGGAAATGCCACCAAGGCTAGCAGAGGACACTGTATGCCTCTGCCCCATGGTCCAGATTTCAGAGCTTTAAAGTTGGCTGGTCCGTAGACTTTTCTTTTTTTTCTTCAAGTTCCGCCCGCATAGGTACCCAAAGGAGCCCCTCCCAACACGTCTGCTCTAAGCCGCTGTGGGCTTAGAGGACTCCGCCCGCTGCAGGTGTGTGCAAGGCACGAGTGGTCCCAGCCCGGGCAGGGCTGCCACGCGAGCAAAGGCGCTCGGTGCCATGGCTCCTGCCCTTCCTGGTGGCTCAGTGTGTCTGGGGAGCTGAGATGCCCCGTGCCTGAGTTCTGGACAAGCGCTACGTCACAGCCACCCTCCCTCACCTCCAGCAGGATGCTGGGTGCAGGAGGGAGAAGCAACTGGCAGTCTCTTAGCACGTCACCCTGGGCTGTAGTCCTGGGTCTGGTTTAAAAATGTTCCTGCCTTTGCAGACCACGCCCAGGATGTCACCTGGGTAATCCGCGCATGGGCAGCAGGCTGACTGGTTTCCCAGCTGGAGGGAAGGGGGCTGTGGGCTTACCCCAGGGGGCCTGCAGGCGCACGTGAAAAACTGCCAACTCAGCGTGCAGGATTTATTTACTTCTGCGAGGGAGAAAAGCATGTGACCTCTTAAGGAAACAAAAGTGAAGAATTTCCTGCCTGACTGTCCAGGGGGGAATAACAGGAACTGAGCTAGTTACAGCCCAAACAAACAGGCTAAGTGATGAGGAGGAAGGAGTGGCCTTGGGGACTGTGGCTGGGGGTGGGTGGGACCTCAGCCTTGCCTCCATGTTCCCAGCCACCACCGCTGTGGCTCAGGGCCCCTGGGCCCACAGGGACCCTCGAGGACCTGGGCTGACTCTCAGGATAATAGCAGCGCCTCACACAGACCTTGAACTTGGAAGGCAGATGGGATAAGCCGGGAAGAGCCTTAGATTTTGAGGCGGATCCCAGGGCCAGAAACCCTGTGGCACCCTGTGCAGGTCGCGAAATCTGTGATCTTCGATCCTGCCTGTTCCACAGGGTGTGTTAGAGGCTCACAAGAAATGAGCTGTGAAGTGCTCTGGAAACAGTGAAGTGTTCTGCAAACACGGCGGGGCATTATCACTCCTTGGCATGCACAGATCGCTCATCCTCTCCCAGCCTAGGGAGTACCAGTGTTCCCATTTCACGAATGGAGCCCCTTAGCTCCTCCGAGCAACGTAAGGCTCAGAGGGGTTAAACGACTTGCCTTTGGTCACACGGCTGGTGACAGCGAAGGCTCCTCTCTCAGGCTTCTCTGAGGCCTGCATATTCCAGCAGGACCTGTCGTGACCCCTGCAACCTCAGGCTACTCACCAACCTGGGAAGAGCCCCTTCCTCCCTGACTTTGACAGCCCACGGGGGAGCTGGGATCCTGGCGCCCAGACTCCAAAACGGTGCAGTCCGGGCGGGTGAGGTTTGGCCGACGTGCTGGGCTCACAGCAATGAGCTTAGCGCTGAGCTTCCAGGAGAGAAACTACCTGCTTCCACAGGCCACAAGCTCAGGGCAAACAGAGCTTCCAGGAGCCTCGGTAAGCCCCACGGGCAAAATAGTTATTTTATTAAAAAGGGAAAGAGGAAGGAGGTGACTTCTCTGCCCCAGAACCTGGCGGGTTAGAATCCTCAACGACCAGTCCCGCTCGCAGGGCCAGCCCTGTGCCGAGCTTGGGCGACAGGGCGCCTTCCTTCTCATGCTGCTAAGGGGGGACTCCAGCCTTCTGCACGTGGGAGATGCTACGAACCGATAAATCTATCAGGAAAAACCTCTTATGCAAATCAAAGCCGAGAAGTTAAATGGGTGGCAGCAATCAGATGTGTTAGCAAGCAGCCGTATGCGGGAAATGAGGAGTGCGCTCTGTTCCCAAACAACCTCCTGCGCTTTGGAATTATCCACTTTGCAGGCCTCTGAAACATCTGCTGTGAAGGCAGGCGGGCGACTTACCTGCCCGTCAGAGCGGAGACCGGGAAGGGAGGCCTCCTGCCACCCAGTGGGCCGGCCGGCCAAGCTCACCGTGTCCTACCAGAGCTCTGCCCGAGCCCCCCGCCTGGGACCTCTCTCCTTCTCTGAGTCTAGACGTGGACAGCCTGGCAGCAGCAAGGCCCGTGAGAGCCCGGAGCTCAAAGTGCACCTCCTCCACTCCCCCTAAGCGCTTTGTGCCTTGAGGTTCTTATCTGTAAAGTGGGAACACAATGTCTGCGCCTCATAGGTTGTTGGAAGATTAAATTCCTAGCTCACAAAAAAACTGCACTGGATTTGGAATGACAGCTCTGGGTTCAAATCCCACGTCTGCACCTCACTAGAGACAGTTTTCTGAACAGCAAATGGGGATAATTATACCAATACTCCATCCCAACACCCTGGTGGTCTGGTTCCGGAGGCCAGCCCAGCCTCCCAGCCTGCTAATTCAGGACTGTTACCAAAGGCTACATGAATGCCTGGGCAGTTCCTGGCAAGGGCTTGGCCCCTAAAAGGTACTGAGTAAATACAGCTATTATTGTTACTGGTGCCATCATTCCTTCCCTGGAAGTTTCTAGAACTGCAACCCCTGGTGCATCCTATCCTTTCCTGCTTTAGTTTCCTCCATAGCACTTAGCACCAACCACCAGCTCACATATTTTACTTATTTCTCCTGTCTCTTGTCTGTTTTGTCAACTGCTGTATCCCCAGTACCTAAAACAGAGCTGGAACATAGTAGGTGCTCAGTAAATACCTGTGGAATGAATGAGTTATTGGCCATCACTGCCCAGCCCACCTGCTTCTGCTCTGATACCTGGACAGTCAGCTCTCTGCACGGGATGAAATATATTGGGGAGGGGAGGAAGGTAGGAGAAAGACCCTGCCCTTCCATATGGGGTGACACTGCACACAGCTTGCCCCACCTGTTGGGACCTGCCCGGCCCAGGTCTTTCTTGCTCCTATGCAATCCAATCAGAGCTTTCAAGTAGCTACTGCATGCAAGGTCCCTGCTGGGTCACCACCAAACCCCTGCAGGCGGGAGAGGGCTCCTCCCTTCCCTCAGCCCAGCAAAGACTTAGCTCAAACCCCCATGGCCAGAAGGCCTGGGCCACGCACCTACCTACCCCAGCCATGGGGACCATCCTTGTTTAAACAAGATATTGGATGCAAAAGTGTCTTGTAAGCTCTGAAGTGTTTGGCCTTTGGTGTTTGTCCATGAAGCGTCATCAGTGCTCCCAGACTGGCCGGTGAGTGGGTTGGCAGGGCACCCCAGCACCCTAAGTCTCATGGCGGTGGGACCTGTCTCTGACATGGCTCACAGGCCCAGGGCTCACATGCCTCCTGAGTTCTGACCTTCCATCCTCTGGCCACCCCAAGAGCTGCCTGGACATCTGCCTGGGGCCCAGCGGCGCAGTAAAGCACTGAGAAAACGAAACTCTAAGTGCCACCAGGGCCTGCTGAGGTGTCCGTCCACTGCAGAGGGGACATTGGTTTCCTTGCTGCTGGGGTGTCAACACCATCCCTTTTCAGGCTAACGTTTAAACTCACGAAGACACAGGAAGGGGTGGGCACAACTGTGGGTAATCCGGAGCCCGGGAAAGTGGGGCAGAGTCTCTGGGGGCAGTCTCGGGGGGCGGCGGAGAGGGTGCGCATGGCACCGACAGATGGCACTTGCCCTGGCCTGTGCTGCGAACACTGGCGCATGGTCTGCAGTGAGTCGGGGTGGGCTCCAAGGGGCCTGGTTCATGCCCAGCAACCTGCAAAGGCAAAATCTGTGGCACGGACTAAAAACACGTTTTTTCTAAATAAAACCAGCGATGACGTTAGCGATCAGAGTGCACCTGTAAAACACACGGTGAGTGTCCAAGCCCAAGAACCTACGTGTTTTGCGATGAGGGTTGGCCATGGTACCCCATGTTCCCAGGTGGGCTTGGCATGTGGATTCTCCTCCCCAACTTACATGAGGCTGGGAGTGACTTGGACATATTCACCCCTATAATCCCCCAGCTCAGAAGAATAATCACCATGAATTAATAACAGCCATAATGAAAACTGGACTCCTAAGCACCTGGTTCGTGCCCAGCAATGAGTGTGCTTGAAGCACTAGGGCTCTCGTTGTTTCAGTTAATCCTCATAACCAGCAGGTAGGTGGTAGGTACTATTACTATGTCCATTTTACAGATGAGGAAACTGAGGCATGAGATCTAAGTGACTTGCTAAAGGTCATGTGGCCAATGAGCACTGGAGGTAGGATTTGAACCCGCAAATTCTAACGTCAGGGATAGATCAAGGTCCCATGAAGGGACCTTTGACCCCAGACTTAGTTTCCCCGGAGACTAACTTTGAAGAGACACAACCTCATCTCCTTGAGGTCGGCAAACACAATTAACAAACACCTGCCACAGGCCCAGCTCTATGTCGGGAGTTTTACACAGATCATCTGATTTGATTCTCAGATCTTATTTGATTCCCTGAAGTAAATTTTATTGTCCCCACATCACAGGTGAGGCAACTCAAGTTCTGAGAGGTAAGGTCACTTGTCCAAGATCTAACAGCTAGAAAGTGGCAGAGCTGAGAACCACGTCTGTGGACTCTGGAGTATTCTTTCCACTACGCGTTGATTTCTGCACAATGCCCAGGCCGTTCTGCACAGTGTATATTATCCTTGGATCTAGGAAGCTGGACGGTATGAGAACTGTATTTTAGGGCCACCAAGGAAGGAAATGTCCATTAATTCTGGTGCATCAGGCAGGGGAACATGACTAAAATGCAAAAAGTGTGCATTTGGAATTGATGAAATACTGAATGCTCTCAACTGGACAGTGTTGTGAGTTCTGATACCATCGTCCTCACCCTGATGGTACAGATAAGGAAACCGAGGCTTGGCCAGGCTAAGGGATCAGCTCAGGATCACACAGCTCACACGAGGGGCAGTCCGACCTAAGTCAGGGATTGGGACCTCGGCCCCAGGTCTGTCCACCTTGCTGCGCCTTTGACCTAGGCATGCCCAGCACCTTCGACGGTACAGAGAACACAAGAGGCTCAGAGAGCACGTCCTTCAGAGGGGGGAGAAGGAAAAGGAGGAGGACTGGCGCTGTGCTCCCCCGGCAGGGCCAGGACCGATGTCTGCCACGAGCAGTCGACGCGTAGAGGCAGCTCGCGGGACGGACCGGGTGTGCGTGCGTGCGGGAGGGAACACCGCCTGGGGGCAGACGGAGAACACAGCTTCACCTGAGGGAGCGGCGCAGCAGGCAGGTGCATTTCACAGCACACCTGGGGAATGTCGTCCAACTGCAGGGGGAGGAGACGGGGGTTTTGCACGATCCTGAGCTGAGTGACAAGGAAAGTGACAAGCAAAGGGTGAACACTGAGGACCTGCAGGCAACACCAGCCCCCCCGAATGTCCACAGCCCCCTTTTAAGCTAGAACTTGAGTGCAGAGGACGCCCTGTAAAAATGTACATTTTGGTTGCCATCCCTTGGCCAAACCTATTGGGCCGAAGGGATTTTTTGTTTTATTGACTGACTTCTGCTTTATTTTTTGCAAACAGCTTTACCGAGGTACAGCCGACACAGAATAACCCGCATGTAATTTGAAGTGTGTAATCAGATAAGCTTTGACATGCGCAGAGGCCTGACACCATCGCCACGATCAAGATAATGAATCTCTTCGCGGCCCCTCAAAGCGGCGAATAGATTTCGACCCACACCCCGAACACCGGTTACCGCCGCCTCTGCCAAGTGGAGCGACAGAGATGAGAACAGCTAACCTGGTGCCGGCAGGACGCGGGCACCGCGTTGGCATCTCACAGGCGCCATCCTACTTCGGAAAGCTCCGAGGGGAACGCTCACGTCGCTCCGCGTTACCTGTGACCGGCAAGCACCACGTGGGCCAAGTCCGAATCCCAGCTCTGCCCCTTCCCAGTCACGTGGCCTTGGGCACCTTCCTCCAGCCCTCTGCGCCTGCGTCCCCTGAGCACAAGAACATCCTCCTCAGGTGTGTGCGTGTGTGTATTAAAGGAGTTCACGTCCATCTAGAGGACTAAGGGCAGTACTTGGCACAATGATGACAATGACAATGTCCCAATTCTCTGAATGGGGAAACATGTTCCAGGAATGACTCACCCAAGGTCATTCAGAGAGTCACCGGCCAAGCCAGGCTTAGAACTCAGGCAGTCTGATTCCAAGCCGGTGCTGCTAACCCTGAAGC